>JAADVT010000177.1:0-43354 GCA_023335895.1 Pythium rishiriense
ACGACAGAGGCTCCCAGCGCGCACGTAGCGCTGCCCAAAGACGCTGTGCCATCGGGCACGTCCACATGATATGGGCGGGTTGCCCTGCTGCAGCACCTTGACGCGGGCAGTGTGGACAGCCTACTGAGTCTAGTAGGCGTGACCACCGGAAAGGAAGGGAGTGCATAATGCCGTGCCAATCGAGACGCGAACGTCTTCCGTGATTGAGCAGTTTCCTCCGAAGCCTGGGAGACGTCGGCGATACGGTTGGCGACGCTTCATCGTGCTCGCATACCTGGTGCCACGGGCTATACCATCTCGCATGACTTGCGCTTGGCTCGGTAGTCGAATGTGAGATGTGGACCAGCACACCATCCCACGGGTGAGTTGAAGTTTGTGTACCCATGATGATTTCTGAGCGGGCCTCGGCTTTTTGGGCAAATTTATTTATTTATTGACTGTTAACGCCGGTCGCACCAATGATATACCACACGTGTGTTGAACCAATTTATGACCAACCACGCCACGTGCTCGGCCCTGTTTTTTCTTCTCCGCCCCACAAAGATATTCTTCCGTGTTCGCCCCAAAGCCATGACGATGTTCCGCGATATCCTGATGCTGTTCGTGCTCGCGACGCTGTGCGTCGCAGGCGTCGCCTCGTCGACGCATGCGCCCGTCTTCATGCCGATAGAGGGCCCACTAAATGGCGGAAACGCCACTGCCACGGACGAGCGCTTCGTGGCGTGGCAGCGCGTGCATGGCAAGCAGTACGCGTCGCGGGAGGACGAGGCCTTGCGCCGTGCCGTGTTCGCCCAAAACGCAGCGATGGTCGACGCCCACAACCGCCGGCAGGACGCGCCGTTCACGATGGAGCTCAACTACTTTGCCGACCTAACGTGGTACGAGTTCGTGAGCCGAGACTAGATGGATAGATCCCCACGGCAGAGCCATATACTCCTCTCTCTTGCCCTTTTGTGGTTGATGCCAGGAGCGAGATCCAGAGCCAGTACCTGAGCGCCCCGCAGCACTGCTCGGCGACCCACACGAGGCAAGAGACGGCTTGCGAGCGCTGTTGACTGACAGTGATAGGACTCACGGATTGGTTGTTTGTGTGGGTTTTTGTCCGCGACAGCTCGGCTGCGGTCGAGTATGGTGACGCACCCGACGAGAAAGACTGGCGCGGCGAAGGCGTGATCACGCGCGTCAAGAGCCAGGGCGTGTGTGGCTCGTGCTGGGCGTTTTCGGCGACGGGGTGCCTCGAGGCCCACGCGGCGATCAAGCAAGGGGGAGCCGTGCTGCTGTCGGAGCAGAATCTGATGGACTGTGCACAGCGCTTCGACAACCACGGGTGCTACGGTGGGCTGCCGTCGCAGGCCTTTGAGTACGTGCGCTACAACGGCGGCATCGACTCGGAGGCCTCGTACCGATACAAGGCCAAGGAGCTGGCGTGTCGGTTTGACCCGCAGCACGTCGCTGCACGTGTGGACGCTGTTGTGAACATCACGTCACGCGACGAAGACGAGCTCACGGCTGCAGTCGGCACTGTCGGGCCCGTCAGCATCGCCCTGCAGGTCATGTTCGACTTTATGTTTTACAAATCGGGCGTGTACGAGTCGACGACCTGCCACCAGGATGAACAGCACGTGGACCACGCTGTCTTGGCCGTCGGGTACGGCACGAGCCGTGGCGGGAACGCGGAGCCGGTGCCGTACTGGATCGTGAAGAACAGTTGGAGCGACAAGTGGGGCATCGACGGATACTTTCTGATCAAGCGCGGCGTGAACATGTGCGGGCTCGCAGACTGCGCGTCGTACGCGGTCGTCGCGTGAGGGAACAGCCACTGAGGGCAACTCGCCAAGCGACGACGTGGCACTATTTGTGATCGTGATGCATTTTTGCATGGAGCATGACCCCTTCGGATACCAATCAACTCACTGCGTACACGCTACACAAGCACGCCTTTGTTTTTGTGGACGTTAATTTCTCATAGGTTTTCCCACGGTTCGATAGTTTACACCCGCACGGTCGTGTAGTCTCCACTCCCATCGCGCCGTTTCACCGTCAGCGACTCGATGTAGAACTTGTCGACGCCGGCGCTTTCAACGTGGCCACCAGAATCGGCGATGACCCTGCGCTGCACAATCGTCGCCGGGAACATATTGTCGTCCAGCATCACACGCGCGATCACATGCGGAGATGTGATGGCCTGCATGGGGTCGCTCGACGTACGGGCCTGCCGGCGCGACCACATGAGCGCGGCCAGCAACCCGGCGACCAAGAGTAGACACCCCGCACAAGTCTGCAGCGCGTTCGAGGTCGGGATGGAGACCCACATGCCCACTCGTTGCCGGTTGCCGTTGAACGCGAGCGTGGTTTCGCCGTTGCTCCGACTGAGCGTGTCGCGCACGACGGCGTTTTGGAACAGGAAGAACAGCGTGGCCGTGTAGCTCGTCTGGAGCGTCGACTCCATGTACATGTGGTTGTTGAGCACGAGCTGCTGGCGGTCTTCCGCATTCCCGGTGCATGACACCCCGCTTCCTCGAACGCGTGGGAATGTGGTGCTCGAGTTGCGAACATTGTGCGAGAGCAAGAAGTCGCCGTAGCCGTAGAAACCGAAGTTTGAGTCTGTTAGAACGGCGACGGGCGGCTCGTTCACGGCAACGATCGGAAGCGGATTCAGCCCGACGTTTTTGTAGTACGCGTCGTACCCGAGCGGGCTCAACAGGCTCAGCGGCAGTCCGTCGTCGCCGACCACGAGTCGCTTACCGTCGGCGAGCCCAATCTCCAAGCCTTTGCAACCGCCTGCGACCGCGCAGGTGGCGTTGAACTTTTGCGCGAGGTCCTGTGACGTCCAGGCGATGCGGGTCACCGTGAACGAGTGCGTCTTCCGCAGGTTCGTCGCGACACAGCTTCCGTTGCTCTGGTACAACGCCGTGGAGTTGGCCGACGTGTTTCCGAGGATGGAGTCCGCGGTGAGCCGCTTGCTCGAGCTCAGCACGAGGAGTGACGCGTTGGACCGCCGCGGGCACTGCACGAAAAAGTCGTTCAAGTACTTGGTCGACCCGCGCGGCAGCGACTGGAGAGTCTCGGTGCCATCGTCGTTGGCACACGCGGAGAACACGTGGACGACCGGGCGGATGTCGTTCGCCAACCGCGGGACCGTGTAGATCCCGGGAAACGTTCGGCAGTCGACGTTTGTGTACTGCATGCGCTGCGTCGAGTTGGTCGCAAACAGCCGCGGATCGACTTGGGCGGTCACGGTCAGCGAGTCCGAAGTCAGCGTCGGCGTGAAGTCGACGTGCGCGAACTCCAACTCGACGTCGTTGCGTGACATGTTGGTCGCAAAGATCGGCCGCTTCGTGAAGATCGTCTGCGCTGCACGCAGGAACCAGTCACGCTTTTCCAGTTCGGCGGCGTCTCGTTGCGGTGGGAGCAGGCCCACGCCGACCGCCGTGGGCACGGTTTCGTTCTCGCCTAGGCTCGCGGCGATCTCTGGTGCGAGGCTTTCCGCCCACGCGGACTTTTTGCCCCACTGGATGTAGTTGTCGGAAAGCAGCGCTGCCGTGACGAGCAGATCGGCGGCAGTCGACGCGTTCATGGGCAACGCGGCGGGCGTGACGTCCTTGTTGGCGGTCGCATCGGTGGCGTTGATGACGACGCGTAGCGTCGTCGCGTCGAGCGCCCGTGGCAGCAGCTGCTTCATCCAGTCGCGCTGCGCGATCCCCAAGTCGATGCTGTCGTCGGCGGGCCGCCCACTGAGAAGCGAGAACTCGCACTGCGACGGCGACTTGGCGACACGCGGGTACAACAGGTTGCGCAGCACCGTGTTTGCGACCGGGTTGTGGGGCTGCAGCTCCGAGTACGAGTTGGCAACGCTCGTGACAGCGCTCTCGTTCATGGCCGATTGACTGAGCACATCGCCATTCACGAGATCGCTGGCGTCGATGATCGCGTCGGCGTCGAGATCGCGCAGCTGCACGTTGAGTGCGCCGAAACCACTGTTGAGCAGAAAACCCAGCGCGGCACTTAGGGCCATGGCGGCGATGCCAATGGACCACTTTGGCTCGGGCTGCAGGATCGCTCCCGCGAGGAAGCGCAGGATGAAGAACTGCGACAGCGCGCCGATCACGAACTCGAGCGGTCGGCCCACGGCCGTCGCGACGTTACCCGTGTAGCCGTTGTACCTGTCGAGCAGCTCGTCGCGGTCCTTGGCGGACATGGCGCCTTCGTACGTCTTGAACTGGACGCCGTGCTGGAAGAAGAGCGTGAGCAGCATGATGGCAGCCACTGTGATGACCGTGACGACTGATACCATGCCACGACGCACATCCAGTGCAACCGTCAACGGATGGGGCGACGACGAGGCGTCCACGGCTGGGCTCACGGCCACGTGGTACGAGCCACTGGCATGCGTCGGGCTCTTGGCCTGTTTCTTGGAGACGTCGTCGTCCATGGCGGCAAGCGCGTTGCGTAGGGCTCGGCAAAAGAGCGAATGGTTCCGATTTCCATCGCAGTGGCTCTTCTCGGGTACGTTGTGCCTGCCATTTCCTAGCTGGTGGCAACCCCAGCCACGGCGAACGTCTGTGCTCAAAGCTCAGCTTCGATACCTTCGATTCCATCGGGCTGCAAGTATCAGTTGTTCCATGTTATCATTTTTTGGATCAATGATTGTTTGAGAAAGATTTACGTTGGATATATAATACGAAAGGTAATTCGTTTAAATAGGTACGATGTGCAATGGTACATGTGGTCAACCCTGAATGGCGCGGGTGAGTTTGAGATGTCTTTGGAGAGATATTCGGTCGCCAAATGTGTCTCCTGAGAGTTGGGCCGTTTGAGAGTTGGGCCGTTTGAGGAAATCACTGCTTTGGACTTTTAAAACACTCGTTTTGGTGCGCTCGCCTGATGAGTTTCGATCAGCATCTCCCCCGTCCAGCTGATGAAATTTGCCGCTTCATGTCGCCCCACCCACACGAAACCGACCTCGTTCCAGGCTAGATGAAGTCGGCAGTGCTTCCCTCACTGCACCAGAAGGTGGAGATAGAATCGAGGAGATCCGCGAACGACGCTTGGGATCCAACGCGATTTCGTATGTCGTTATCAGCTTGCGTTACCGAGCCACAATCCCCATGGTACACACAGTGCTGACGTCCTCCACCTCTTCTCACCGACCGCGACCTGGCTGTGTTCACAGATTTTCAGCTACTCTGGAGATATATCAAGCGCGTCATAATCGCCTGGCTGAACTTCAGCCGCGACTATGTGGATCTTGTTTGCTTGGCCTAGTGCCATGCAGTCTCACAGCCTTGGGTGCAACTCCTTCTAGTGCTATCTTGGGCGTGTCAAGACCCAACCGGCATGTATTCGACACGTGCATATACAAAGGGGTGGACCCCCCCGACGTCTGAGGTGGGAGGAGTACAATCTAAGCTGGGCTAGCGTAAGCGATTGAGACAGGAGCCCTCGCGTCGTCCTTGTCTGAAGTTGACGAAGTTGTCGGGGGATGAACGCTGGGTTCTCCTTGCGGCCGTTGGTCGGTTGTAAGAAGCGAGTCCAGCACGGACACGAAGCGAGCGGCAGTTTCCGGAGTCTCATTGCGCGGTCTCAGCGTCAGCGACTGGATGAGGAAGTCCTCGACGAGTGAAGCCGCCGTCTTGACCGCCTGAGCGATGTCTCCTCTCGGGTCAGCTGTCACAAGCCGGCGCACGATCGATGGAGGGAACGACGTGTCGTCGAGCATGACGCGTGCGATCACTTGGGGTGTCGTGATGGCACCCATGCTGTCTGGCACGTCAGGGTCCCCTCTGCTTGACCAGACCATGGCCGACACGAGCCCGAGGACAAGCAACAGGCAGCCAGCACCGGTCAAGAGAGCGTTCCACGTGGGGATCGAGATCCATAGCGACAATCTTGGAGTGTTGCCGTCAAACGTGAGCGACAGTTTGCCCGTGCCAAGCGTGGCTTTGTCCCGCAACGCAGCGTCCTGGAAGAGGAAGAAGACGCCCGCCGTGTACGTGGCCTGAAGAGTCGACTCCATGTACATGTGGTTGTTTAGAACGAGCTGCTGACGGTCTTCGATGGAGGTCGAGCACGAAGTGCCCGACATGCGCGCGCGGCCCATGTTGTTGCTTCCGACATTGTGGGCCAATATGAAGTCACCCGTGGAAAGCTTGGAACTTGTGCTCACCTCAAAGGGCGGCTCGTTCACAGAGATAAGGCGATATGGGGACAGCGCGTGGCTCTTCGTCTCGATGTTGAAGGCTATAGGGCGGAGTGTGCTGAGCGGCAGGTTCTCCAGTCCGGTAACCAAGCTCTTGTTGTGCGACGTATCCAAGAACAGACCCATGCACCCGCTCGTGGGCTCGCATCGCGCGTGAAACTTGGTCGCCAAGTCCTGTGGTGCCCAACTCAGGCGACTGACCGTGAACTCATAAAACTTGCGCGGGTTCCGGACAGCGAAGTGGCCAATCTTTGGCACCAACATACTTGCATTCACAGAGGTGTTCGCCCAGATCGCGTCCGCGATAAGCCTTCGACTGGTGCTCAAGAGGATCATGGACACGTTGGATCGGCGAGGACACTGGATATTGAGATCCCGCATGGATTTGCTCGGAAAGGGAAGCGTCCGAAGTGACTCGGAGCCGTCTTCATTCGCGCAGGCTGAAAATGCGTGCACGACCATCGGGGGGTCAATATCCAACTTTGAGAGAGAGCAGACGCCCGGCCACGGCCCGCAACTCACGGGTGCGTACTTTGTAGTGCTGTTCGAAACGGGAAGCGTGGCCGAGTTCAAAAGTGTTGGTTTCAACTCGACTCGCCAAGTCATCGCATCGATGGTCACCAACGGCGAGATGTCAACATGGGCAAACTCGGCCTGAATGCTCTCGGGTAACACGACGGACGTGTTCATTGCTCGCTTGTCGAAGAAAAACTGGATCGCCCGGAAGAAGTAGTTGCGCTGTTCGAGCTCAGAGGCTGTTACTTTTGGCGGAAGCAAGCCCGCGGCAATTCCTGTAGGGATCGTGGATCCTTCCGTCCATTCGTGGAGCACTGCTCGAGGGATAGATTCGTTCCACTCTCCCATCTTGCCCCACGGGATGTACTGTTGCGAGACGATCGACGCGATTACGAAAAGATCAGCCGCACGCGAGGCATTCATGGGAAGATCAGCGCCCTTGACACCTTCGTTAGCGTCAACGCCCGTTGCATTGAGAAACACCCGTAGCGTCGACGCCTCCGGCGCGCTTGGGAGAGTCAACTTCATCCAGTCTTGTACCTGGAATCCATAGCTCACACTGTCTTCGGTAGTCGTGAGGTCACGTGCGCTGGGATCACACTGTGGCAGTGCCTTCCTGGCACGCGGCATGACGACTCCTCGAAGCACTGTGTTTGCGATCGAGTTATTCTCTTGCATCTCGCTAAACGTCTGCGTGATGTTGGAGATGGCGCTCAAATTCATCGCGTTGTCAGGCGTCGACGCCTTGAGGTCGCTAGCTTTGATCACCGCTGTGATGCCGCCGTCACGTAGCTGCATATTGAGTGCGTTGAAACCGTTGTTTAAGAGGAAACCGAGCACCGTGCTGACAATGACCGTGGTCTTGGCCACGTGTCCCTTGGGGTCGGTCTGTAGTAAGGCGTTGGTGAGGAATCGCAGCACAAGCAGCCGCGTCATCATCGTGATCACCATTTCCAGCGGACGACCGATCACCGAGGCCACGGTGCCCGAGTAGCCGTTCCATTTGTCCAGCAACTTATCGCGCTCCGTCTGTGTCATCCCAGCGCCATTATACGTGGTCAGTTTGACACCATGCTCGAAAAATGCGGTGACACACGCGATCGAGACGACCGCCACGAGCGATGAAACACCGATGAGTGTTCGACGCACATGAAGCGCGAGCGTCAGCTTCTCGACCGTAGGCCCGGCCACGTCGATGTTCTCGAGCGAACGGTCCTGCACGGCTTGGTTGGGCTTCTCGATCGTATTTCCGGACTGGCCGGCCACGTTGTTGTTCTTGGGCGAACGGTCCAGCATGTTTTGGTTGGGCTTCTCGATCGTGGGCCTGGACTGGCCGGCCACGTTGTCGTTCTCGAGCGGAAAGTCCTGCGCGTGCTGTTGGGGCGTCAGGTTCTGATCCATAGTTGGTGTTGTGGGTCCCAGGAGGCGTGTGCTGGAATGAATCGCAGACGCTGAGAGCGGGTGCCAATGTGGGGACTTCCAAACAACGTGACCACAAGCAGAACTGATGAACAGTCGAACTCGTCTTGAGACAGCGAAGTGTGTTTTCTCCGAGCAAAACACGAAGGTCCGGCCGCCGAGACATCCGGCGCAGCACAACTCCACATCCCTCACCGGCAAACCTGTTCTGAGATATACCATTAAATTAGATTCGGCTCCACTTCTAACACTTCGAAGTGGAAGAAGAGTCGTGTTTTTGATTCGACCCTCTTCAATCTGGCAAAGTGTCGAATCAACATCAAAAGACGCCGATTGAGACTCGTCGTACGGTATGCGATCCACTGGGAGCGTTTGCGAGTGCGGGCACTCACCACCCGGTGTGAGGCTGTGGGCTTATCCCACCGCGTACGGGGTTTCTTAACTGCATGAGGCCACAGCACCTTCTTAGCCGAGTCTCCTCTTTGCTTACCACTCTACTGAAGCCTCCGATGTCACACCGACACACTGCCCTGCAATTCGGTGCTTTGTGGGGTAGTTCCACTCATAGAGCCACTCGCTCTGATTTTGTGGTCCGCGTCGCGTGCTTGGCGGCTCAGCACAATCGATTCGATGAGAAACTCGTCCACGGGCTGCGACGATTTGCGGCCGTCGACGCCTTCGCTGACCACGCGGCGATGCAATAGTAGCGACGGAAATGTACGGTCGTCCAGCATCACTCGTGCCATCACATGCGGCGATGAGATTTCTTGGAGTGGGTCGGCGGTGTCCCCTCGTGACTGGAACTGCGACCACAGGATCGCCGCGGCTAGCGCCCCCGAGAGCACGGCACAACCGATGTAGGTGAGCGTGGCGTTGCCCGACGGGATAGAGATCCGCACGGCGAGATCCTGGACGTTGCCGTCAAACTTGAGCGTCTGCTGGCGCGGACTTTGCATCAGTGTATCCTTGACCACGCCGTTCTGGAAGATGAAAAACATGCCGGCGGTGTACGTCGATTGGAGTGTGGTCTCCATGTACAGGTGGTTGTTGAGCACGAGCTGCTGACGGTCTTCTTGGACGACTTCGCACGATTGTCCGCTACTGCGGCGGCCCATATCCCACGAGACGCTCCCAATATTGTGGCGAAGCAAGTAGTCGCCGGCGAGCACGCTCCAGCGCGGTTTTTTCTCGGCGGAGATCGCTGGTTCGACGATCTTGACGATGGGGACGGGGTGCTGGTCGATTTCGAGGAACGTAGCATCGTAGTACGGACCGTTGAGGAGACCGAGTGGCACGGAGGACGCTCCCACGACAAGACGCTGCGGTTTGCTGCCGTTACCAGCCAGTTCAAAGTCGAGCCCGACACACTTGCCTACTCCGGGGGCACACTCGGCACCGTATTTATCCGCCAGGTTTTGCCAAGTCCAGCCGAGTCGCGCTACTGTGAAGGTGTATTTCTTGCGGAGGTTGGTCACGACTGCACTGTTGTTGCCCGGGAAAATGCCCGTGGCGTTCGCCGTCATGTTTTCGTAGAGCGCGTCCGCGACGAGCCGCTTGGTCGCGCTCAGCAACAGTACCGAGTTGTTGGTGGTCGAGGGGCACTGCACGAAATAGTCCCACAGAGAGTTTCCGCGTGGCTCGGACACAAGCGTCTCCGTGCCGTCCAGGTTGGCGCAGACAGCGAACGCGTGGATCACGACGGGCGTGTCCGAGTCTAGCCGTGGGATCGAGCACACGGCCGGCCACGGACTGCAGTCGGTGCTCGGAGTGAGTACGGTGTAACGCGTGACGTTGCCGTCGCTTGGACGTGTTGACTTGACAGTGGCGAGCGTGTCGGGGTCGAGTTCCACTTCCCAGGTGACTGCGTCGACCGTGATGCTCGGCGAGAGGTCGACGTGCGCGAACTCGAGCACGACATCGGAGCGCGACAAGTTTTGCGTCTTGATCGTGCGGTTGTTGAGAAACGATCGGCTCTTCCGCAGGAACCACGCGCGCTGCTGAGCCTCGGTCGCAGCCGATCCGTTGGGCGGCAAAAGTCCCGCGACGACCGCGCTCACCGGATGGACGGCAGACCGCGTTGTAGTACTGTTCGTGGCGTTGAACGAGTCGAACCAGAGCGCCTGCTTGCCCCAGGGGATGTATGTGTATGAGAGCAGCACGCTCGTGAGGAACAGATCGGCCGCGCGCGAGGCGTTCATCGGGAGCCTCTCGCCCGAGACCTCCTTGTTCACACTCTCATCCGTGGCATTGAGCACTACACGGAGGGTGGTAGTATCCAGTGCCTCGGGGAGCACGTGCTTCATCCAGTCGCGCTGCGGGAACCCATAGTCGACGACATCGTCCGGGAACCGCAGGTTCTCGTTCAAGCTCTTGTTGCACGCCGGCGGCGCCTTGGGCTCGCACGCGAGTACGAGGTTGCGCAGCACCGTGTTGGTGATCGGGTTCCGCGGCTGCGTCTCGGGGAGCGACTGCGTGACGGTGGACGTGTGTGGCGCGGACCGAGCGCGCAGGTCCGTGTCGGCCGCGGCCGCGAGATCGCTCAGCGCGATCACGGGGCGCGTGGCGACCTCGACCATCTGGACGTTGAGCGCGTTGAAGCCATTGTTGATGAGAAAGCCCACGGCGGCGCTGAGCGCGAGGGCTGCGAGCGTGAGCCGCCAGCTCAGCTGCGGGCGCACGAGCGACGCGGCCATAAACCGCAGCACCACGAGCTGCGCCATGACGGCGAGCAGGATCTCCACGGGCCGCCCGAGCGCCGACGCGGCGTTGCCCGAGTACGAGTTGTACTTGTCCAGCAGCGCCGCGCGCTGCTCGGGTGTCTTGGCCGCCTGGTCAAAGGTCTCGAGCACGACGCCACGCCGGAAGACCTCGGTGAGTGCGACCAACAGGGCCACGGCCAGCAGCGTCGAGCCGGCGACGCGCGCGCGACGCAGCGCCACCGCCACCGTGAGGCGCCTGGGCGCGACTAGCTCCCCGTCGAACACCGCATGGGTGCGCTCGCTGGGCGCCTCACACGACAGCGAGTCGCGCAGCATCGCGAGCGACTCGGCCTTGGCGAACCGTTGGCTGGCCATGGCTCAGCGGCAGAGAGTTGGTGTTGTGGCGCTCCCTGCGGACCATCTCGGGTCGTCGGAAGCGACGCCTTTCTTCCATCACGCTCGGCGCCATCGGGCGATGGCTGCAGGCTGGGCGTGGCCGCCACGCTGGCAGCACGGTCTCACATTGGAGAAGTCTGGAATGATTGCGATTCTCAGAGTCAGAGCTGAGACTGAGCCCAGCAGCTCCGACACGAGTCGGGCGACACGACCGAGAGAAACGCGACCATCAGGAGGAAGCCAAAATGGGGGCTGAGGACACTGTTTGGAATTATATCAGGGCACAGGTTCGCGCGGCTCCTGGTACTTGCTGAACGTGGCGACCCCCTTCGGGTCCTGGGTCGATGGCGTCACGATTGATAATGTGACCGGCGACGGTCCTGATGCTGACAAGGCCATGGCGTCGCTCGCGCGGACACCGTGGCCGTGGTCGTCTGTCTGGCGCTCAAGCTCGAGCGACGCGATGAGGAACTGGTCGGCCGGTGCGTCGTTGATCTCGCGCGCGAGCAGCAGCGACGGGAACGTGAGATCGTCAAGCATCACACGCGCGATCACGTGAGGCGTCGTGATATGCTGCAACGGGTCCAGCCGCTTGGCGCCCATCACGTGTGACCACGCGAGCGCACAGGCGAGCCCCCCGAGCAGCACGGCGCAGCCCACATACGTGAGCGTGGCGTTTGGGCCGGGGATCGAGATGCGCAGGTCGAGACGCTGGACGTTGCCGTCGAACGCGAGCGTGGGTCGTGCCGCCACCGCCGCCGGGAGCATCTCTTTGACCACGGCGTTTTGGAAGAGGAAGAAGAGCGCGGCCGTGTAGGTTGTCTGCAGTGGCGCCTCCATGTACAGGTGGTTGCTCAACACGAGGTTCTCGCGGTCCTCAATCACGAGCTCGCAGTCAGTGCCGCTCGGGCGGCTGGTCGTGTCCCACGTGAGCTTGCCGGCGTTGTGCGGGAGCAGCATGTCGCCGGCGTAGGTCGCCCAGCCAGGGTACGCACTCGAGCTCGACGCGGGCTCGAGCAGCGCCACGAGCGCGAGCGGCTGCTGGTTGACGCGGTTGAACCTGGCCTGGTAATCGACTGGCCGCAGCAGCTCGAGGGGTAGCGAGGCGACGCCCGCAAGCAACCGCTGCTGGGCGGTTCCCTTGGAAGCGGCGAGGGCGACGTCGAGGCCGCTACATGACGAACTCCCGGACGATGACAACGCCGCGAGGCACAGCGCGCCGTACTTGTCGGCGAGGTTCTCTGGACGCCATGCGAGCCGCGCGACCGTGAGCGAGTAGATCTTGCGCAGGTTGGTCGCGACGAGCGAGCTCTCGTCCGGGACCACGTTGGAACCGTCCAGCGTGGCGTTCTGCTGGAGAGCGTCGGCGACGACGCGCTTGGTTGCGGTCACGAGCAGCAGTGATGTGTTGGAGGTCTCGGGGCACTGGATAAAGTAGTCGGTCGCCGTCGAGCCTTTGGGGAGCGACTGAAGCGTCTCGCTGCCGTCGGCGTATGCACAGGCAGCGTACGCGTGGACCACGACGGGCGAGTCGTTCTCCAGGCGTTCAAAGAGGCACACCCCTGGCAGCGGTCCGCAGCTCGGCTGGCCAACCGTGGTGTACCGTGGCGCCGACGCCGAGCTGTTAGCGGAGCCGGTCTCATCAGCCTCATTGACGGCGAGCTCGCGCGACGTGACCTCCCACGTGATCGCGTCAAGTGTGATGGTCGAGGAGAGATCCACATGGGCAAACTCCATGACGAGGTCCTGGCGCATGCTGCTCGTGGCGTTGATCGTCTTACCGTTGAGGAACGTGCGGCTCTTGTCGAGAAACCACTGCCGCTTGGTCGACTCGCTCGCGGACGCCGAGTCGTTTAGTGGCGGCAGTAGCCCGGCGACCACGGCCGCCGAGAGGTTGCTCTGCTGGCCCTCGGGGCGCGAATACCGCTCCATCCACATGCCCTGCTTACCCCAGGGGATATACGTCGACGAAAGGAGCACGCTCGTGAGAAACAGATCGGCCGCGCGCGAGGCGTTCATCGGCAGCTTGTCGGGCGATACGTCGTTGTTGGCACTCGCGTCAGTCGCGTTGACCACGACGCGTAGCGTGGTCGCGGCCAGCGCCTCGGGGAGCAGCCGGGGCATCCACTCGCGCTGCGGGAAACCGTAGTCGACGAGATCGTCAGGGAAGCGGATGTTGACACTGGCGCCCTGCGCGTCGCTGCGCGTGCACTGCCCGCGTGGCTTGGGCTCGCGTGCGAGTACAAGCCCACGCAGGATCGTGTTGGCCACGGGGTTCCGTGGCTGGGTCTCGGCGATCGACTGCGTGGTGTTGGAGGTCATCGTGGCGTACGCGTCGCGGAGCGCCGTGTCGGTGGCCTGTGCTGTGAGGTCGCTCGCGGCGATGGCCGGACGCACGTCGGCCTCGAGCAGCTGGACGTTGAGTGCGTTGAAGCCGTTGTTGACCAAGAAGCCAAGCGCAGCGGCAAGCACGAGCGAGGCCAGCGCGACGCGCCAGCTCGGGCGTGGCTCGTGGACCAGCGCCGGCGCGAGCAGGCGCAGCACGAGCACTTGAGCCATCATGGCGATGAAGACCTCGAGCGGCCGCGCCAGCGCCGTCGCGACGTTGCCCGAGTACGAGTTGTAGTCGTCCACGAGCTGCGCGCGCTGGGCTGCAGTCGTGGCCGACTGGTCCACCCTGTCGAGCACGATGCCACGCTCGAACAGCGCCGTGAGAAGCAGCAGCACGGCGACCGTGGCCACGGTCGAGCCGAGCAGGCGGCGCTGGCGCAGCGCCACCGACAGTGACAGCCCGTTGGTCGGTGGCGGCGTGGGTGGCGACCCCGTGGGCTTGGAGGCCTGCATCGCGTGTTTCTCGAGGGGGGTCGCAGTGAGGAATGACTCGGCCCAGCCGGAAGAAAAGCGACACAAGGCCAAGTCAAGTGTGCGCGCCACCGTGGCGACGGGATGCCCGAGTGTTTTCTGAGATCGGTGTCGATTGTCGCCAGCCGGTGCAAACTCCACGGTGGCGAACAGCACAAAGTGTGGCTCGTGATGAGAGGACCGCGGCAGCCACGGTGGCCACAGTGGTGCGCCTTTTTTCATAGAACGCACTGGATGTCTCCGTCCTTCTTCGTGTCAAGAACTTGAAGCGATGTGTATATATTGGATCAAGATGGGGACGTGGAAGAACGAACCGCCACAACGTCGGTAGCACAGTCTTGGTTTGGTGGTTGGGAAGACTTTTCACAGCAATTTGTCAGGCACGTTTGGAAGTCTCCTTGGAAACGTTGGAGTGCACGACTCTCGTAGTGGACTGACGCGGTGTCAAGACGGCTGAGTCTTCAATGACTAAAATGAGATGGGACGTAAAGTGATTTCTCGGGGTGGACATGGCATATAATATATAGCTAGTTGGTGGTTGAGGGGCTCTAGTGGACGTGCGTGGCGTCGCTGCCTGTGGCGGTTGCAGCGCCGGTGGCTTCGCAGTGCGCGTGCTGGAGCATCGCGACGCCGATGACCGCGCAGCCGACGGCAAAGCTCAGGAAATGGAGAAACGCGCGGCTGCCCTGGCGCACGTCGAGCATCGGCGGCAGCAGTTTCACGAGCGCGATAAAGAGCAGCGCGCCGGCGCCCACGCTGAGCATCACGCCGAGGGTGTGCGCGCTCACTGAGCCCAGCGAGAGCACGACGACCACGGCGGCCAGCGACGCGAGCGACGCCACAAAGTTGAGCACAAGCGCCTGCGAGACGCACATGCCGGCCTTGAGAAAGATAAAGTGGTCGCCCACGCGGTGCGGCACTTCGTGGAGCACGACGCCGAGCGCGACGGCCCACCCGAGCGACGAGCTGCAGCTCTTGAAGGCCACGGCCAGCACGACGCCGTCCGTGAACGCGTGGACAACGTCGCCCAGCGCCGTGACCCACGCGATGGGCGCGACGCGCCGCAGCGACGAAATGTACTTGTCGCGCCAAGTCTGTGGGCCGCTGGCCGGGTCCTGGGTCGCGCTCGAGTCGCGGTCGTTGGGCCCGAGCACCGCGATGCTCTGCGAAAAATGGAGCGGCGCCTGCAGCTGCCGGTGGGGCGCCATCGCCGTGCTCGAAAGACTCTGTAACAGCACGGTCACGTGCTGGCTCGTGCGGCTCGTGACACTCTCGAGCATGTCGAACTCGTTCTTGTGCGGAAACTTGTGGCTGTGGGCGTGGGCTCCACCTCCTACAGCGCCGACGTCGACGCCTCCAGCCGATCGCTTACACGCCTGCGCACCGAACGCGTCGAGCACAAGATGGAGCGTCTGCTCAAAGGCCATGGAGAGTGCGAGCCCGCCGAGCACGCAGGCGCCGGCGACCCACTCGCCCAGGTCTTCGATGTACGCGGATCCTTCCGGGTACAAGTGGAACACGGTCACGGCCAGCAGACACCCGGCCGCGAAGCTCATCATGTAGTCGACGACGACGTCGACGTGCTTCTTGCCGAGGCTCAGCGCCATCACGCCCAAGAGCGACACGAGTGCGATCGCGATGGACGCGACCACGGGCGAGCTCCAGTCCGAGCCGTTGGCGCCCGGAGACGGTGGCGACTTGCCGCGCACTTTGGTTTCCTCGTTTTCGTCGCTTAGTGACTCGCCGGGCCGGCGCGAGTCGCAGCCCGTGAGGCACGACGTGTAGGCCACCTCTCGCTGGAGCGCGTCGATGATACTGATGGACACGTTGGCCTCGGCGTGCTCGGCGAACAGCACGAACGTGCCCGCGCCCGTGACGTTGAGCACGGCGTCGACACACCGCGGCGCGCTGGCCGTCGAGGCCGTGCCGAACGAAGCGCGGTACAGCACGCTGCGGGGCGGCTGGGTGCTGTTGGTGTCAGCGCTGGTGATCTGGATGGGCGCGTCTCTGCTCACGTCGCGCCGCGTGACTTGGGTCGAGTCGAACGCGTTGGCCATGCGGCTCGCCTCGCGCGCGGCGCGCTCAAGCTCGTCCTTGGCGGTCGACTGGACGGGCAGTATCGCGAAGACCATGGCGCGCACGCTGGTCCGCGCCGTGCAGAACGAGGCCACGCACGCCGACTCGTCGGCGTCAAACTCGTACTGGGTCACGCGGCGCCACGGGTAGGCCTCGCCGTCGCTCGAGACCGCCGGGAGCACGACGTCTTCTTGCTCGGCCGACCCGCGCACCAACGGCGCTGCGTCGGCCATGCCGCCGCCCACGGACGCGGCCACGGCAGCGACCGCCATAGCGAGTGCCACGCCACGCCAGGACCACCGCCGTGTCCGTCGGTTGCTGTGTCTCGTGGTCGCCTGCATGGTCTTGCGCGAATGAGAGAACTGCCAGCGGCACGGTCACGATTGTCTTCCAGCGCCGGCTGTTGCCACCTGCCAGCCCGCCACCGCGACACAGTCGCTGTCTGCATGTGGCCGCAGAAATCCACGGAGCGCCGCTGCACAGCGGAAAATCCGGCCGCGCGTGGAGATATGACTGATCGCCGCATGGCACAATAGAGTGGCATTTCGCACACGAATGGTTACTTCTAATAAAGTACATTTCGATGGTTCGCGGCGCTTGCTGGGGCGCTCTCGGGCATTACGCAAACTGAGATAGGTGATATCGACCGGATGGATCAATTAAAAAAGAGGCGGACACCTTTGCAACGCTTTTCACAATCCCCAGCGAGACCCGCGTTCCAGTTCGAGAGACTCGCTGCAGGGAAGGCAGATCATGGAAGGAGCCACAGTGGCACGAGGCACTAACAATGCGGTTCCCGTCGCGGCTTGCGTCTTTTCAACTTTTGCCGTCGAAAGCCCAGCTCGGAAGGTCGCCGATCTCGTTCTTCCAACGGACAGTTCGTGGGCCATAAAGTCGCCCCCCTTGGAATAAGAGGGGCGACAAGGGTGCCGAGCCACCATCCTGGCTGGCTGCTGGTGGTGGGCTGCTCCACTGTGGTGCTAAAAGGATCGGCGCCTCCGAAGAGCTCCTGGGCGTGGATGAGGAGCTCACTTGGGCGACACTTGGGTGAGGTTTTACTGGTCATGGGCGAGGTTTTACGTGTTTTCCCAAGATGACCCGCCCATTTTGACACACGAAACGGGATCCGAAACCTGAGAACGATGAGCAACTCGGCTGCGCTCCGCTGGGGCTTCCTGGGCTGCGGCAAGATCTCCAGCGACTATGCCAACGCCATGAAGAACGTGCCGAGCGCCGTGTTCCAGGCCTGCGCCGCGCGCTCGCTCGCCAGCGCGCAGGAGTTTGCGCAGACCCACGGTGCGTCCCAATCGCGAGCGATGGAAAACGTGCCACTAACCATGGGCCCGTAGGCTTTGCGCAGGCGTACGGCTCGTACGAGGAACTCGTGGCGGACGCGCAGGTCGACGTGGTCTACATCGGCACGCTCCACATCTCCCACTATGAGCACTCGGTGCTCGCGCTCTCGCACGGCAAGCACGTGGTCGTCGAGAAGCCCATGACCATGAACGCGCGCGAGGCCGCGCACGTCGTGGCGCTCGCCAAGGACAAGAACCTGTTCTTCCTCGAGGGTATGTGGACGCGCTTCTTCCCGGCCGTGCGCTTTATCCGCGAGCAGATCGCGGCCGGTGCGATCGGCGACGTGCACCACGTCGCGGCCGACATTGGCTTTGCGTTTGCGCCCGACAACGCGCGTATGTGGGACCGCAAGTTGGGTGGCGGTGGGCTGCTGGACATCGGTATCTATCCGCTGGCGTTTGTGACCATGGTGCTGGGCAGCCAGCCCGAAAAGATCACGGCGTCCGGCAAGCTCTCGGACGGCGGCGTGGACGTGTACGGCTCGGTGACCCTCGAGTACCCCAACAACCGCTTCGGCTCGATCCAGTACACGTGTCTCGCACAGTTCCAGGAGGCGCTGACGATCGTCGGCTCCAAGGGCCGCATCCTCGTGGGCGCGGAGGCCCACGTCCCGACCACCGTGACGGTCATCCAACAGCTCGCCGACGGCTCCTCCAAGACCCTGCAGTCGCACTTTCCCGTGGTCAAGCCCCACGCGCGTGCGACGCCCAACAACTTTGGCGGCTCGGAGGGCTTCTACTACGAGATCGAGGCCGTGACTCAGGCCATCCAGGCCCAGCAGACCCAGCAGCACGAGTACCCGCCGCACGAGTCGCTCGCGATCGCGACCATCATGGACGAGATCCGCCAGCAGCTTGGCGTTGTCTACGAGGCCGACGCTGTTACCAAGTGAGCTCTTTGACCCGAAGCTAACCTAAAGCATACGGTTCTCTATTCTGAGTGTGTTGGGTGCCAGAAATACTCTGTAGTTAGCTAGGAACCCTCTAATAAAGTGGATTCAGAATGGGCGACCGCATGATTGGGTGGCTCGGAAAGCAGATTTTGGTCGCCCAAGCAACGAGAACGAGCGCCATGACGACGACGACGGCGCTGCCCGTGGCCGTGGAGGACTTTCTCCAGTACCTGGAGGATCCGGATGTGGCCGTGGCCGTGGCCGTGATCAAGGCGCTCACGGGCGTGATCCACCGCAGCGAGGCCACGACCATGATGCAGATGGAAGGTGAGCTCCAGGAGGCCGCACAGCAGCTCAAGGCCGGCAACTTTGGCCCCCAGGGCGCGGCCTTTTCGACCCGCTTCCAGAACTCGATCGCGACCTCGGCCGGCTGCGAACTGTTCCTGCGCTTTGTGACGCGCTCGTTCCTCGAGTTTGATGTGCGTGAGCATCGGATCTCTGGACGGCATAAATGTAGTCAGGATCGCCACTGACGATACCGTGGCAGGACTTTGAGCTGTGCAAGTCGCAGCTGATCGACCGCGGCAAATTGTTTGCGGAGACCTCGCTGTCGAGCCGGAAGCGCATCGCCGAGGTCGGCCACAGCTTCATCCGCAACGGCATGGTACGTGTCCCGTCGCATCACTTGACCAACTTGCTTCCAAAAGAAGGCCAACATGATGATTCTTCTTCCAGCGCGTGCTCACGCACGGCACATCGCGCGTCGTGATCGCGCTGCTGCTCGAGGCCGCCAAGACGAAGCACTTTTCGGTGTTCGTCACTGAGGGCCGCAGCAACGAATCTGGGTACGTCGTGAGGTCTCCAGCGCGCGACCCATCTGAGGCTGAGTGTACTGACCGCTTTTTATTATGCTGACAGCGTCAAGACGGCAGAGAAGCTCGCGGCTGCGGGCATCCCGACGACCGTGATCCTCGACTCGGCCGTGGGATTTTACATGGAGCAGATCGACATGGTTGTCGTTGGCGCCGAGGGCGTTGTGGAGAACGGCGGCATCGTCAACTCGGTGAGACAGAGAGGATTGGCCACTTGCACTTCGATTGGAGCGCTGACAAGTCGTTATTTCTTTTTGGCACCTTGTAGATTGGCACGTTCTCGGCGGCGGTGCTCGCCAAGGCCATGAAGAAGCCGTTCTACGTCGCGGCCGAGAGCTACAAGTTTGCGCGTCTGTACCCGCTCACGCAGCGCGACCTCCCGCAGACGCAGAAGACGTCGTTCGCGCCGGCGACATGGGCAGAAAAGCACAAGGATTCTCCTGAAATCACGAAGAACGTTTCGTTCGACAACCCGTTCTACGACTACACGCCGCCCGACTACATCGCGCTCATGTTCACGGACCTCGGCGTGCTCACGCCTTCGGCTGTGTCGGATGAGCTCATTAAGCTGTATCAGTGATGGGTAAACAGAGCGGATTGGATTTGGCAAAACATTCTAGAGGCTGGTGAAGACAGCATGCCTGTGCGAACGTGACAGCCTTTTGTTGTCTTTATTATGTGAGCGCAGGGTCAATCACCTCGAGTGAGGTCTACTCCGGTCTTCGCCTTGGAACCTTTGTCTTCTTCTTCTTCTTGGACTTCTTCTTTGCCTGGTTCGATGAAGGTGACGCTTCTGGTACGAATCGACGCACCACTCCTTGAATGGCTGTATACCCTGGGTCTCTGCGTGCTTCAGGAAGTCTGAGCCATTCATCCCAGACCTCAAGCATTCGAGCTGAGGCCCGATCTTTGAACCTAGATGCACAGAAGGATTTCGTCAACCCCATCACTTCAGGTCCAAGCGCCGATCAGACAAACAACCCACTTTGACGGATCCCCGACGGCGCTTCCAACGACGGCATTGTAGTACGGATCGACCGCCTCCATAAACTCTTCCTTCGACTTGACAATTTGCGCGTACGCGAGACCAAGATTCTTGAGGTTCGAGCTAGCAGTCCAAAATTGTTGAGGCTCGAATTGATACGAATGTTCCATGGCGTGCGTCGACTCGGTCAGCAACCTGAGATTCTGCGGATCTTCGTCAATGGTCCGTTCAAGCAAAAAGGTCGACCAGCTCAACAGCTTCATTGCGTGATCGCGCGCCTATGACGAGGTATGAACAGGGTGAGTCCGCGAATACCAGTCGAATATCCTCCCTGTAAACGAAAACTCACGATCGTCCATTCCCAAGTCTCCTCGTTATACTTGGATGCCGGAGGAAGCTGTGGAAGACGTTGGCGTACCAGCTGACGCACCCGTTGTTGGTTCACATACCACGACTTCAGTGACTGTGGCTTCGCGGAAGATTGTCGAATCTCGTCCAAAAGACCGTACGGCACGAACGTGAAAGAGTCTTGAAAGTCGGCGTCATTATAGTTGAGCTTTCCGCCAAAGAAAATGCCACCATCACCCGTTCCGTCCATGAGATGGCGATTCACATGAAGAAACTGAGCCATCGTGAAGCCACCCTGCGTTTCCACAACATCCATCTCAGCGAAAACTCCCGTCACATCAACGACCAAGCCGTACGAATGCTTCTCACCGATGACCCGTATGGAACCAATCGTGCTCCAGGGAATCTCAAATTCGGATACAGAGAGTGCTTCGACTCGAACCATCGATACGTCATCATCGAGTAGTTGAGGATGGTCACATCCGGTCGTTGCTTCTCGCAGCGCTGCAAATATCGCAGCGCCGTCCACTGAAGGTCGAAGTTTACGAAGAGCAAAGCGCCTTTCGGCAGCGGATCGAGTAGAGCGGCCGCATAGTCGCGAATGAAAAACGCCTGACTTTGATCGCACAATTCGTACCACCGGGCCAGTTGGACTGCCACCAGTGAAAGAGATAGAAGCCCGGCGATGGCGCAGACGTTGGAGCGACTGATGCGAGAGACAACATCAAGAACAGTTTTCAGCCCGACCCCCATCCAGAGAAAGACGATCACATTGGGCTGCTGCCAGAAGCGCATGTGGACTCCGTACAGGAGGCCTTCGTTCAAGGGCAGGTTGGCGAGAGCGTGGAAGACGACCATGTAGAACGCGTACGTGGCCACTATGAGTCGACCGAACGCGTTCTCACGATCGCTACTCGAAGAACTCGCCTTGCATGACTGCCATCCACGTTCCTGCAGCTTCTGCGGCACGTAGCGGAGCGGAAATGATGCGCTCAACCCGACAACTGCGAGTGGGACTGCGAGATGAAATGGTGCCTCTCGTTTAAACAAGTCGATGCTATACAATCGCAAACGTGTCCACATGTCTTCGGTCGCGTGAGTCGTGGAAAACAGTCGAAATGTGCCGTAATCAGCGCGTCGGAGGTGGTGAATAAACCCAGAGAACGTCGTCACGTCCCCCCACGAGCCTGGCTGAGCATTCCAAGTCGCAGTGATCGGCATGTATGCGTACCTATTTCAGATGGTCAGAGTCAAAACGCCTTGCCTTAGTGCGATATATCACCCATTACACGTACGGGAGCAAGCCAACGAAGAAGGACAGAGACAATGCTTGCAGCTCTCGCCACAGCAGAGTGCTTCGGCGAGTCCACAACACCCACGCAACGATCGGTATTTCAAAAAGAACGATCGTGTGCTGGTTGCACATCGCCAGCCCACAGAGAAACGCGCCTCGGCACGCCAGTTCAAGCGACCGATCCGTCGAATACAGCAGCAGTGTGTAAATCAACGCCGCTGCGAACAGATTGTTGAGTGCGAACACCTCTGCGCCGACCGCGTACGTCCAGATCAGCGGGGAAAACGCAAACAGCGCCTACAGTTCAGTGTTGAGGGAAAACCCCATTGACGAGTTAGTACGTTCGGCACAATGGAGAAAGAGAGGGTCAGAGTCGTACCGACGCCGTGAACGCCGCGGTCTTGCGATGCTCGGCTCGTGCCGTCGCTGACGTCCACAGCATGATTGTGCGATACATGATGACGCTTGCCAGGGCATCACATGCTGTGTGGCAGGCATATCAGAACACAGCCCAATAACCAAACAAGAGACGGCCAAAGGCCGTGACGCACCTGCGGAAAACGCGTTGGCGCTCCAGGCCTTGGAGTGGGGACTTGGCAGATACGTCGTCACGACGTACACGAGCATGTTGAAGAGCGGGTACCCGGGCGGGTGGGATACGCCCAAGTGGCACGACTCGGCCACGAGCTCGCCGCTGTCGCCGCCCGCGACTGACGGATACAACGTCCGGAGATACATGCCCAGCACGAACGCCCCAAGCGCCAACCCGACGAGGTGGTCGGAGCGCCCCCATGCTGTGGCTCGTGCTGGTCGCGTAGCGACTGGAGCGCCATCGCCGGACTGGTTTTCGCCGGCGGCACTTGCCACGCGTGGTGTCGAGTCCGTGGGATCGCTCCCTTGGAGAGCGACCTCGCGGTGGAGCGCTGCCTGCTTACGGCGCCGCATTTCAAAAAGTTGGTGCCATGGCATGGCCCCCGATCATGAAAGGAAACATGGAAAACCTGTGTTGGATACGGTTCATGAGAGAGCGAACCGGCGCGGTTCACAGAACGCCCACGATATCTCTTAATTTAATACACGAAGTACTTTGTTGTGGGATGTATACCAGTACTGAGATCCTTCTTGTCAGAGGGCGTCGATTCTGGATCCGTTGGTGATTTTGCTGTCACATGTGCGGAGGGCTGCTTGGGTCGCGTCAACAGTTTTTCGTTGGGCGTGCAAAACTGGGTTTTTTGAACCCAATTGCACCAACATCAACCCTAGTCTCCCCGCTTCGTCACGTACGGGAGTGGCCAATAACATGCGGTCGCGTCAGTCGCGTCACAAGCCAATCCAGTCAGTTTGGCCAAAAGTTCAACGTGCATGTCGACGAGTCGTTGGTCCGACTTTCACGCTTTGGTCCTCCCGTGAGCGTCTCCCAAAGTTCAAGTACATAGACAAACCATGCCTGTCAAACGAGTGAACCCATGTTGTTCTTCTGGTGGGAGGCGCCGGTGATTCAGCGTGTTCTGTTGTTTGGGAGCGGTTGCGACACTGTTGGTCTGGTCGACAGACACGAGTGTCTCGAAGCAACACGATCTAGCTGTGGAGTCCGCAGTGTGGACTGAACTCTTTAAGTGGATTGATAGGTCTGGGACGACGAGGCGAGCACACTCAGGCGTGAGCGTTAGAAGCGATCGCTTTTGGTGGGGAGGATCACTGATTCGAGATGTTGGCTATACTACCATCACCTTTTGTTCGAGCGGGTTTTCTACTGTACTATACAGATACACTCGTGGCTGGTGCACTTCGTAAACAACGCACTCAATCGAAACACGCCACTTCACGTCGCCGAGAAAAGAATCCGCCCGAGAATCCAGTCTCCATTTCCGGATGTCACGCGTTGTCTTGTTGCTCTAGCACTGAATACCTGGCGCACTCTGTTCTTGGAACCTGACATTCAGGAAGGATAGTCGTCCTTTAAAATGCTGTTCGTGTTGTCGACCACATGGACGCTGCTCGCGGAACTGCAACGGCAGTTGAAGCGAGCCGTGACCGTCGCGTCGACAGCGTCACCCATGGGTGGCGAGTACCGGTGCCTCCAGCACACGATGACGAAAGCTTCAGACGTCCCAGAACGACTGCTGCATGGATGGTGATGCTGGAGGTTGCTTGGTAGAACGCCCTGCTCCACCGTTTTGAAATGCATGTACACTTCAGCTACGGTACCGTACGAGGTTCAGATCCCACGAGCGCACCTCCCAACTGGGACTGCGGTGGGGTGTATTAGACCCAGAACCAAGAAATGGAAAGCACGATTCACATGGGTTCTGATCACAAAGTGGAATAGACGATGGAGACATTTCCATGGAGCGGATGCTGTCCACGCTGTTCCGACCAGCTCCATCGTCTGCTGGTTCGCCGGAATTGGGAAAGCAGTTCATGTGGAGAATGTCTCTCGCACAGCCCAGACGACCTGTCTGATGCTCTTGGACGTTGGCTGAAGGCGATCATCTGTGAGGTCTCCCAGTTGCGCGTTCTAGTACCATGGGGATCACTCATGGTACATGTAATGGGGTGGCGCTGGTCGCAATCCCAACTGGTTGCGGTCTCGCCTGGTCGGGTCATCCGTCCCATCCAAGTGGTATTTAAATCTCAACGCACCATTGTCACCTCGGTTGCCACCTGCCCAGAGATATGGAAACAGCGGCTCGGGGTGATGGCGAGAAGAGATCCACCGCGGCTGAGGTTGCAGTTTGTGTGGCACGCCACGACGTGGTCGTTGGCCAGTCGGGTGCGCATCCATCACGCCGGAATCCGGGTCACGGCACGCCGCACCCATGCAGAATGACTCCGACCCAGCCTTGAACTTTAAGCCGCTCGCTCCGATGTGTTCTCTAGGGTTTAGACTATAGGTCCGCGTTTCCTTCTCAGCGCGCTTCTCCGTTGCAGATCGCTCCTCGAGCCCGCGAATCACCGGTGCAGCTTCAAGCGGCGCCGGGAATGTTCCATGATTTGCACCGAGTGAGAAAGCCACGTCGACGCGGGCTCAAACACAAGTCAGTCAAGGTCGGGGACGGTCGGTTTCCGGATCTTCAAAGTGCCGCGGTGGGGGACTTGAAGATCTGCGAACACGACATCTACTAGCCAATGAGAATGTGGATCGGCTGAACCGTTGACCAATCACGTGCATTTGAAGTTCTGCATGGGGGCCACGCCAGCCTCCACGACACACACCAAGCACCTCCGCCCGCACACCGGCACTCAACAAACCAACTGAAAAAAAGACGTGAGGGTTAGGGTACGAGAGGCTGGTTCGTCCATGCACCCCACTCGCCACCACGTGCCGTACAACACTTGCGTCGACAGCCGCGCCAACCATCACGCGGGGACTTGGCGGGCAGCGTGAACCGGGGGCCACCTGATTCTCTTGGATTCACTATGCGTGGGCGCGTTTCTTCCACGTCCGCCTGGTTGCCGTCCCTCCCTCCCCGCCCCAGCGAAAGCGGTTCTCTTGCCGGAGGGTTTGGTTCTTGCTTCGGAGCGTTCGCGTCGGTTTGACGGGGTCATTCTGTAATTCGCCGTTATCCCAAGACGTACGTGTTTGGACCTCTCCGACCCACACCACCGACACACGCACAAACACACACAAACACACACACGCACGACCACAATGAACATGCTGCTCGCGCCACTCGATGACCAGTACAGCAAGACGGCAGTGCGCCTGCCGTCGCTCTTCGTCAACACATCCCCGACGCGCACACTTGGCATGAGCGACGTGCTCAGCGCCGCGCAGCCGCGCGCCGTGTCGCCGCTCCCCGCGATCACACGCCTCCCGTCCATCGGCTCCATCATGCGCCGTGACGAGAGCCCGTGCTCGAGCCCCAAGTGCGACAACCACGCGCAGACCATGAGCCCCGTCCAGAAGCAGAGCTGCCTCGAGATCTACCGCCAGCTCCAGTCGCCTCCGTCGGATCTCGCACTCAAGAACATTCTCGCGGGCGCCGCGCTCAGCGAGCTCTCCCAGATGTCCCCTGCGTCCGACTACTCGATGCACGATGCGACCGACAGCGAGAACGACCGTCACAAGCGCTCCAACAGCGCCAAGCTGTGCGGCATGCAGGACTGCCGCAAGCGCGCCAAGGCGGGCGGTTACTGTATCGCCCACGGCGGTGGCCTCCGGTGCGCCGAGGAAGGCTGCCAGAAACACGCGGTGAGCCTGGGCCTGTGTATCAGCCACGGGGGCGGCAAGCGCTGCACCATTGAAGGATGTCTGAATGCCTCGCGCAAGAACGGTGTGTGCTGGAGCCACGGCGGCAAGCGCCTGTGCAAACTCGAAGGATGCAACAAGGGCCCCAAGTCGGGCGGCTACTGCTGGTCCCACGGTGGCAAGATGAAGAAGTAAACCGTCTCGCGCATCTCGCATCGGACACACAGGATTATTTATCCCATGGCGATAAAGCGCCCCGACTGGATGGATTGTAGCTTAGCGTAGAGTTTGTTTTGCATGTGCGCCCTCGGGCCTATTTATCGACCAGAACATCGATCACCATTTTTGACCTCTTGAAGATTCCAAGTTATTTTTCACACCTCGCTGCTTGGTTGTTGGGCACCATGGAGACCCTTCTACTCGTACAAGTACAATCAGCCAACGCTATGTGTTGTTGGCTGACTCGGGAGAACCTACAACCCACTTCGGAACCGCGCCGTCGACCGGCGACAACGACGTGCGTGTCGTTCTGTTCCGAAGACCCCAAACGCCACACAAGAAGGGTGCTTGGTTCTCCCAGAACACCCCCAACACGCCGGTCTGAACTCTCGTCCGCTTGGCCACCACTCGCTTTTTCCAACGGGGCACCGGTTCATGCCAACGCAGATGCGTCCTTTCACAGCGAAGTGGTGACCTGTGAACGTACAGCCCGAACCCTTGTATCCAACGACGGTGATTGGCTCGGCAGTTACATGCCCAAGCTTCAAGTGGAAACGATGACACGCCCGACGAGTCATACGCCATTGCTGGTGCTTGGTCGGACCAATCACTTTTGAGCATGAGTGTCGACGCGCCACCAGTCAATCGATTCGGTTGACGGGCCTCTCTCAGAAATCCCGAGGTTGAAGTTTGAGCAAAAGAATTTCAGAAACGAGCCAACTCCCCGCCCAAGCAGAAAACCATTCATGCAAAACAAACTACTGATTTTGTGGAACTCCTAGTTCATGGTTGAAGTTACCTGTGTTGCCAAACCAATCGCTTGTTGGCCCGAACCAACGAAGCACACGCATCACCTCCTGGGGGTCATAGGACTCACAGTCTATCGTCACTGTGGCGTTTGGAAGCCGGACAAAAGTTGGCTGATGATCATTTCGCCAGTGATCGGCCCGCAACGCGGTCCAGCCCGACAGCGTCCGTGCACTTCCAAAACCAGGCGAGATCCGGACGGGTGGACGCCCTCGAGAGCTGGGTAGCCCCGGCCACTCGCGCTGTCCACGCTTTGGTCATCGTCGCAACGGCAGCTGCCTGTCTCGCCCGGCCTGCCAACGCTGGAAGTTGGCAGCCCTCGTCTTTGCACCCGCGGGCCGAAAAGAAAAACAAACGTTGCCTGCCGATGCCTGCCCGGGGATGGCGTTGGGAAAAGTCTGCCAACAAATGCCTACCCACCCCAAACCTTAGCTGCACCACGTCGCCTCGCCCGTGCGAGCGTTGAACCAGTAGAAGCTCTGGCGCTCGTCGCTCCAGCACTGCACCACGTCGGGGTCGTCACCGATCGCCGATGCGTTGGCCTCCATGTCCCCTGATGGCGATGTTTGCACGGATAACGCCATGGTGCTGTCGCCCACAGACTCCGGTGACGCGGCCGACGGTGCAGGCGACGACAGCGAGGACACCACAGATGGAGATGCCACGGATGGCGACGGGGGAATCGCTGCCTTGCGGTGCCGCGTCGCGCGCGCCTCCTGGCGCTCGACCAGAAAGCTGTGGATGACGCCGCGCTGCTGGCGCCTGCGCAGCTCGCGCTGGAACAGGAGGCGGTATCGCTTGAGCAGCAGCCTGCCCTCGCGGCGCGCGACGAGTCGGCGATACGCCCTCTGGATGCACTGCGCGGCCCGAGTACGCCGCTCCAGCTCGCGCTGCTGCTTCGTGAGGTACTCCTGAAGCCCATGGAGGCCCAGCGATCGAGGCAGCCCGTTGGCGGGAATGTTAGGGCCATACAGAGACAAGAGGCGGTGCCTCTGGTCGGCATACCCTCGCCAGTACTTCTTGATGGTCTTGCTAGCATGGCGATACCGAGGAAGTTGGTGGTAGAGGACGTCTCGTACAAGGCGTCGCCATGGGTCCTTCTTGCCACGATAGTACCGCTGGATGGTCATCACCGACTGGAGTAATTCCAGCAGCTGACGCGTCACGATAGCGCGCTTGCCCTCGACACGAAGGCGAGTACACGCCGTGAGCCATCGCTGGAGACGCCTAGCTGCATGGTGGCGCCGTGCTTCGTGATGTGCTGCGATCGCAAACCTCGCTGTACACTTCCACAGTGAAAGAAGTCTTGCGCGGCGTTGCCAGAGTTGGATGCGTCGAGCCATCACGTCACGCCGGAGCTTCCAGCGTGTGTACGCTACATGGCGTCGCCACGTCGACTGGATCACCGACACGGCGCTCTTGACGATCGACACATGGAAGCGCACGCGGAACGACGCGCTCGCACCCAACGCGCGCATGAACATTGGCCGCGAGGACTTGATCATCGCCGCACGGTACTTTTTGCGCTCTCGGTTACGCTGGAACGTACGCTGCAGACAACTCGCGGCCATGTTTTGGGTGAGCAGCAGCATCTTGCGCTGAGTCCTCGCGTGAGTTCTTGCGACACAGTAGCGCCACGCGCGCTGGATCTGCGTACACGCCCGGGCTTTCCGCTTGATGCGGATGCGGCACTGGTACCCACGGAGACGGCGCTGGATCGACATGACCGCCGAGAAGAACTCCACCTGATCAACCATCGAGTCGACATACTCGCGCACGAGCTGCGCCCGCCAAGCAGCGTAGCCCCGCCACGTCTCAGCTATTCTTCGTGCCTGCCTGTCGCGACTTCGCATCGTGAGGCGTTCAAGCTGTTCGTTGAGACGTAGTTGTGCGTACAGTTCTTCCAGTCTACGTGCTGCCGCAAGCTGCTCGGCCTCGAGGCGTCGTCGCTTGGTCGCGCGGACACTCCGCTGGATCGTCGTTACCGCCTGGAGTGCATGTTGCAACTTTCGCTTGGCCGTGTGGACACGGTACTGGCGCTGGATCCGCGTCGCGTTTTCGTGGGCAGTCGCGACAGCCCGTGCAAAGCGGAGCGCCATGAGGCTCTCGCGTCCTTCCCGGCGCTTCCGGCACCACACGACCCAGTGCTGGATGGCGACCGCAGCCGCGAGCCGCTCCATGTCACGGCAGCCTCGAACGTACGCCATCCACACGCCAAATCGGTGGGCGAGTTGATCCCGAGCGGCGTGGGTGTACACAGCGACGAGTCGGTCCACTGCCTTCAGCTTGGAGATCTCGATCTGCTTGACCTTGGCGACGACCCATTTCCACTGCACGAGCGCCTTGCGCACAGTGCCTCGTAGCAGATTTGTGCGTACCGTGTCCACAAAGATCTTGCCGCGTAGCGCCAATGAACACTTGGTGTTGGCCAGTCGCCGCACGGGGAAATGCGCGTGGATCCACTCCACTTGGCGACGCAAGTTGTCGTCCTCGTGGCGCTCGTTGTTGGTCGCTTCCCGCAATTGACGATACGGTAATGACCTCCGCCGTGGAGGCACGACAGTAGTCCACTCGCTAGTCGCGCCAAGAGATGCTGAAGCTGTCCGGTCGGCGCCAACACAGCCACGGTTGTCTCGTAAAGGGAGATGGTGCGCAGATGGATACACCACTGGATTTCTCGCGGCTTCTTCAAGTCGATTCGGTGGGCTCGAGCAGTTGGATGGCACGACATGCGTGTTCGCTACGAGTGACCGCTGGTCGTCTCGGTGTCGTCGGCTGCGCTGTGGACGAAACGGAGATGGGGTCATGTCCATAGGCTCAAGTCTGTGGCGGGCGGCTCGCCGGCGTTTGGCGTCGACTAGCGCAACGCGCCGACGCGAGTGACGTGGAGACCAAGAGGCGTCGCTTTCATCCTGACTGACGCCGTAGGCTCGCGCGAGTTCAGAGGACGGCGGGCGGTGGTCCTCTCTCACACGGCGGTGGCTGGGTGGCTCAAGGTCCGAGGTGGTGAGCAGAAACTGGAGCGTCGCGACGTCCAGGATTCCCAGCGGAGAGCTTAGTGACGTCGGCACGAGCGAGGCAGAGACATTGGTTGTCTGTTGTGAGGGATGCGCGTCGCGCGAGCGGCGCATCGTGGAGCAGCCCGACTCGTCGTGCTGGACATCTCCATGTTACCTCCAGTTTTGCCATTCTAAAAAAAATCGATTGGAAGCCATTGGTACCATATACCTGGTACATCCAACCTCGCACTTAGTGGGTAAGTACGTGTTCATTATCAGCCAATGATTGGACAATACGGCTGCTGCCACCGCTTTATCGGAGCAACCAAGCGACAACTCACACGGGGAAACATGGCGATGGCCTCGAACGTCGGCGGGTACCACGCGATCGCACTGCCGCTTGGATCGCACGACGGTGCGTTCCAGCGGTATATCTATGTGAAGAAGCACCACGCCAAGGAGAGCGACCGCAACGGCGAGTCGGTGCTCGCGGCCGACCGCTCCGTGTACGTCGTGAACCTGCCGACCACCAGCGACGACGACTGGCTGCGCAAGTGTCTCGAGAGCGTCGGCGCGGTCCAGCACATTGTCGCCGGCACGACGCCCGACGGGAGCGACCCCCACATGGCCAAGACCGCGCATGTCGTGTTCAAGGCCAAGAAGTCGGTCGACGACGCGCTGCGCGTGAAGCAGCTCGAGTGCGAGCTGCCCGACGAACCGACGGGACTGCAAGGTGCGCACTCGTTTTTGGGCCAAATGGAAACGATGTGGAGGGAACTGAGACTGGATGCGTATGGTAATGGTAGCGTACTTGGCTGAGTACCGCGCCAACAAGCCCGGTCTCGAGGCCGTGAAGAACCTCGCGGACCGCTTTATGGCGGATTTTGATGCTCAGGAGGAAGAGGTACGTAGTATAAACCGCCGGCGAAGTTCCAAGTACGCGAAACGGATAGCTTACCATGTATCGGTGACGCTTGCTTGTGTAGGAATCACGGCAGCTGGAAGAGCTCAAGAACCAGGTTGATGAGGATGGTTTCGTTACGGTCGTGAGCTCCAAGCGTAAGAAGCCGCTCCCGGAGGAATTCACCCAGCCCATCAAGAAGCAGAAGTCCAAGGAGCTCGAGAACTTTTACCGATTCCAGATGCGCGAGAAGAAGCGAGGACGTACGTCTTTACACCTGCTCGGTTTGTCGGGATTGGTATCCGCTCACGTGATTTCTGTTCAATCTGTGTAGAGCTCAAGTCGCTGCGCGAGCGCTTCGAAGAGGACCGACAAATCGTCGAGAAACTCAAGAAAGCCAACAAGTTCAAGCCCGAATAGACGTCACATTTTTCTCTTGCTCCATCAGCCCCTATTCCGCTGGACATCAGTGTATCTAGTCGTGATATCGTCTCTACCCTTATCTTGCCATTTATCTTGGTGTCATGATTTGTCGCTTGTAGTGCACCAAGTAGCCTCAACAACACGAAAGGTACTTGAAAAATGGAACAAAAAAACTAGTTTTGCCTCAAAGGAAGACATGTTTTGAAGATTAACCGATGCATCTCGAGGTCATGACGACCTCACAGATACACCAAGCAAAAGGCCCACACGTTGTCCTAGTAGGAGAAGATTTACTCCGAAGCACGGAGGATGTCCGAGTCACCGGCGTCAAGGACGGTCATGACACCGACGCGGAAGTACTTGCCGCAGGCCGTGCCGAGGTCGTTGTTGCTGCCAGCGAAGTGGTGCACCGGCGTCTTGGCGAGCATCGAGTAGTACTCGACCTCCGACTTGACGAGCGGCGGCGTGTTGGCGGCAATGATGACGAGCTTGGCTGTGGGGGGAACCATTGGATGTCAGAACTGACACATCAACGTGGCTATGACTACAATACTCATAACGTACCCTTGGTGGCACGGAGGCTCTTCATGGTCTGCTTGTAACCAAGCGCGACCTTACCCGAGCGCATCACCAACTGCAGGCGCGAGTTGATGTTCTCCGTGGTCTTCTTCTGTTCTCGCAAAAGAGTCGCGCAGATACAACGGTCAGTGTGTGTTGGAGGGCAGAGGGGGGAGGCGACGTCGAGTCGCCGTCACGCCCACTGCACACGCGGCCGATCGCACGCAGCAGGTCCCTCGCGCCACGCAAGATGTCTCTATGGAGAGAGCGCTAGCGCAGCACGCGGGACTCGCCACGACGAGACCGGCCTGATCTCTGAGATCAGTCATTCGTGGGGTCGCAAATGGTTGTGAACGCCACCGACGCGATGAAGAAGGGCAACATCAACCCGCTCGATGGGACGACCACACACATCGATGACTCTCCGTGGGTCTCTGTTGATACACAGCGACCCGTAGCGAGCACATCTCTGCGTCTGCGTCATTCCCGCACGAGCGGCGGCCGGCGTCGACCTCCTTCTTCGAGCGTCGGCTTTATTCATTCATTTCGATCCTCGTCCAACGGATGGAAGAGAGAGACAGCGGCGTGTGCGGTGGTCGGTGGGGCGGCGTCGACGCCGTCATCAAAGCAGAGCGAGTCTCTTCCATACCGTCTTCTTAGAGGCAACCATTTTGCTTGATTCTTGCTTCTCAGCTAATGAACGGCTCCACAGGAATCGGTTTGTGAAGGCGCTTTGCGTGGACGCGAGCCGGCGCAACCTCGGCCAACCAAAAGCCCAGTTGGAGAGAGGTTTCCAGATGCGGGTGGCTTGATGATCCTAGTTGGATCGATTCTGTAGTTGCATTATAAGGGTTTAGTGGTGTGTACCACATTGGGTAGCAGATCTGAGTCTGGAAGAAATCTGTGACGTGTGATATTGCAGCAAGTCCACATCACGCCCACGACACCATACCGAGAGCAATCGGACGCGCGAAATAGAATGATGCAGATTCGGTGAGATGTGACAACATGATAGGTTTCTCTGATCGGCACAGAGTGACATGGAGACTCGCTTGTTGCGAGTGGCCAAGTCATGGGCTAGGATTGATGCACGATGGTGTTGACCAACTACTAGTGCGTTCACGCACAGCAGCTGAAATGAATACGTAGCGTATTTAAATATGAGCAGTATATATCAGGCTACGGTATCCCCTCTTCATTGTTAGAGGGCTACGCGTGTGTAGCCGGAGCCCGCGGGGCCATGACTTTTGATGTTGAGGTTGTGGTCTCGTGGAGGTCACCGGCCCATTCCTGTTTTGCAACATCAGAGAGGGTCAATTGGGACTTGAACGTCAGCTCAGTCGTGAGCACTCTTTCCACGTACCGGTATAATCGGGCCCAGATTGTCGTTGGATGTCTCCCAGTGGAACCAGTACTTGGACACGCGCGGCATGACGTGGTCGACCACGAACACCGCGGCCTCGCACATCTGGCCCAGCGCAGCATCACCCACTTGCATTGGCTTCAGCATAGTCGCTGGATCTTGGGTTTGTTCCTGTATCTTGTTGTTGCTTGCTTGTTGTGAAGTAGAATTCAAACTGAAGAAAACTGCAGTCGGAGCTCACACGGTCCGACGAAAGGATCACGAGGGACAGTTCCAGAACGACGTGGACAAAGCCACCCAAGCAACCCACCGCTGGGAATTTTCCTTCATCCCCCCACCGCAAAGACACGCCCAGCGCGGCTAGTCGCGAGACGCCTTTGTGGTGTGGCGTCGCTTGATGTCATCCAGTGGTCCATGTCACTGTCAGACGTGCGACCTCAGAATCATCGAGAATGCTGGTCGCTTCCGTACTTTCGCATTGCGTTCCACCAATCAGAAGAGCTGACTTATCAAATCCACCAATCAGAAGTCGATCTGGCTGGGTCGCAGATGGCGTACTTCAACGTGGTGCATGGCGTCCGTCCCAAGTTTTGACGCATGGACACGCAGGCGTGGGTGGTGCTGAGAATCCCAACGGCATTATGTCGACGACATCCGTGGATGAGCGGTCGACGTCAACAGCCTCAACGCAACTTCAATATCAAGTTCATTACGCCGCCGTGTCCTTAAGAATCGACCGCGACACCATGTCATCCGCGAACCACGGTACTGTCACGTTCCGTGGCTCGCGCCGAAGTTCTGATATCATGCTGCCCGAGCTGCTTGAAGCTGGTTTAGTTCCCAAACGACTTCTTGTGCGAGGTCGAGCCAGCCGCCCACAACACCAGGAATCGCTGTGAACACTGTTGCGATGTTGCTGGGTAGCACGTCCTCCTGGTACGAGCGCGGTTCGGATCAGTTACTCGATAATGCCTCAGCCCCTGTCGAGTTGGGTGTTCGTACCTCTACCGCGAACTGTAAGGTTGAGTCTGTGAGTTCCCAGCTCAGGAACTCGGTAATCGCCGGGCAAAACGATTCGGCCAAGTCCACGACACTTTCCACAGCGAAGCCAGAGATCTCGTCGAGTGAAGCCAACAGGCGGTCATACTCGGATACCATCGCGTAGTTGCGCTGGGATTTTGTTGTCCGGTTCGACAAAGGAAACAACAAGTGAGCACGTATCATAGGCTCTGCGAGACGCCCTTAGAGCCATCGTGAATTAAAGAGTTCTGGACGAGACTTCAAGTTGGTATGCGTATACATCCTCGCAGTAAGCATTCCCACCCGTGACTTGAGGATGGATTGATTCACGATATGAACAAGATAAATACTAGTTTAGCGTCGGGCGAGCACTGGTCCAAGCATCAGGAGCTCAACGAGCCCAAAACGATCGCGCCTACAAAATCACTGCTCTAGGCAGCAGTTGCAGTGTGCGGCAGAAAATCGCCCATCTCCTCGTGGATGTCTCGCACGCGGGGAAGCTGTAGCACGGTCGCCCTGCCAACAACGGGTTGCTCACAATCTTCCTGTTGGTGTTACGAACAACAAACCCATGAGCCCTTGAGAGACCAAACGAGACGAGTACAGGCAGCCCAGTCAGACCGTACCTCGAATGCGAGAAGGTTGCGATCGCTGAAGTCCCAACTGAGGCTGCGCTCCAGTGGTGGGCATAGTTTTTCGACAACATGGACCGCGCTTTCAACAAATCGCGTCCAGAGATCACGCGGGGCGTGGTGTGCCGTGGTGTGCGTCATGTTGTAGCTGTGTTGGTGTGTGCTGGTGGTTCGTCGGATTGGTTTATGAGAGTACACTCGAGTGGGCGTGTGGGATCCAACCAACACAGCCGGCCACGCACTCTGCCGAAGCGGCGGCGGTTGCAAAGACGCCTTGGCGACGGACTGCGTGTCTCTCGCCGCGATCTTCATGGCTGTTCATGTCGACTCGACTGTCGCTTTTCTCACTGCGGACGGGTTACAGAGACTGTAACCTCATGGGAATTGAGGGGCCTCAATTTGAGGCTAAACCTCAAATACCGGTATTACCTTTCTTTAATCCAGTAAACGGGTTTGGTTTGAAAACGGGTTTCTGGTGTAACCCGCGTATCTTTTCGATTTTTTGCCCGGAGCGTCGCTTGGTGGTCAATCCATTGATTCCCCACAGCGCTCGCATTAGGCCCTTCCATCAAACTGGATACCATGAAAGACGACACCATCGCGCTGGCCGAAGTGCATGGGCACAGCTCCTCGTGGGCGGCAGTCGACAGCGTTCAACCCACAGTGGACGAAGGCGGGATCGAGCACAACGATGTACTCCAGTTTCTGTTGGGGAAGACGCGGACGATCCAAAGCCGCGAGTCACTCTGCATTTCAACAACGAATCCGAAAGGCTTGGATGCGGCTGCCAACGTCAGCGAAGTAGCGGTGAAGCCGCTGAAGGCTCAGGTTGACGAGAGTCTCTCCGTGACGTCGAAAGGATTACCCGAGTTAGAGCCCACGTCGGAGACTGACAGCGAGGATGACGTGTTTATCAACTACAAGACAACTTCTCGCCAGCCGAGTTCTCACTTAGACAATGATGGCACGCAACAGTGTGCGGGGCGCATCCAGGAGAACAACGCCTCAATGACGAATGGCTTGAAGCAGCGGGCGGATATCGAGAAGCCTGAGGTACAACCGGAGTCCGAAGATGTGGGCACGAACTCCGACGATGGGGGTCAACTGCGACAGCGGCGACGTGGATCCAAATCCAATGGGAATCATGTATCGAAGTCTTCACGCACGGAAAAGCCAACTCATCTCCCCCCGCCGCAGTGGTCTTCATGCCTGGACGCATTTGCAACGCACTTGGCGACCCAGCGCGACGAACTCTCCGTCATGTTCGTGCTCTGCGTGCTGCTTGTATACTGTGCTGCAATCACATACCGTGCGATGAACCCGATCAACTATCCGCTGCCGAATGTCGACGCACTGTTCACGCCGTGGGACGTCTCCAACATGTCGGCGCGCTTCCGCTCGCCCGCACGGGGTCAATCATTCGCTGGCGCCGTGGTCTTGGAGTGGGAGATCGCCAACTTCCCCGTCGAAGCACTCCACAAACACGGTCCGGAGCCCTTCGAGTACCGCGTCTTTCTGGATGAGCAACAGCTTCTGTTCGACGTCGGGGTTTGGTCGATTGAGCCCGACGAAGATCCAGCGGCGGCTATCAACAAGACGTTCGGATATCGGCTACGGCCGCGCGATATCCCAGGACTGGGCCTGCACACCCTGAGGCTGGAGGTCACAGTGGGGATCCCCGGGAGCGATGATGAGCTGCTGTCGCTTTCCGACACGACAATGTTCACATTTTCTCCGCCAGACTCCACGGCACCGCATCTTCTGATCTCGTCCCCTCGCAATGGCGCTACGATCCGAGGGCACTCATTTGTCGTGGAGTACGAAGCCCACAATGTCCACACGCTCCACGCGGTCGTGGACCGCAAGTGGCGCATGCGGAAGGAACACATCAGCGATGGCAACTTGCTGGTGCGCGGCCTCAGCGCCGGCGCGCACTCTATTCGCCTCGAGGCCTTCGATGTCGCCGGCGCGTTGGTCGCACATCAGGAAATCCGTGTGGAGCAACTGCCGCATGAGCCGGAACTGAAGCAGTAACTCGAAAAATTCCCCGTTGCGAGGCTTGCGTTGCACACTCATCACAGTCAAGATCGTTCGAAAAAAATTCACCTTTCGGGCAAAACGTTCGATTTTTAATGAAATACCTGTTTGATTGGCTAGGAAGTTTGGTTTGAGGGGATTCGGTTGGTTAAGAAGGATCAAATCTTGAAGCGTCGTCTCTCCGGGATGAGCTTCACACCCGCATCTCCAATCCAGCTCCCCTGCCGCAATACCAGAAAACCGCCGTCTCTCGTGGGTGCACTGTGCTGCAAGTCTCTCATGTGGTCGCCCACGCGACTGCCTGGGTGTTTTGTGGGAGATGAGATGCTCAGGCGACCACCAGGATAGGCGGTCGTTCCAAAGAGGAGGATCGGACGTGAGGATGCCCCACCGGCCTCACTCTCCAACTCGCGTTCGCGTGGCCACCCACCTCCCGAATCCAAACAGCACTCGTCCAACATGTCAGCCAAGCCGATCGAATGGGCGCTCAACCAGAGTGACACGATGATTGGACGCGCGTGCACGGCGGTGCTCTCGACGGTGCCGCGCGGCCTCCAACCCGACCTCGTCAACTACGACATCAACGACCTGGGTGCGCTTGTGCCGGTAGGAACAACCCCTGTCAAAACAACAAGCCCAAAGGGTCTATTGGCGAACCATTGTTGGACACGTGTTGTGTACCGTATAGGAATGGGGGGCCGCCGACGAGCGCAAGCAGCCGACGCTCGCACCGCGTAAACTCGAGAAAGCAGACGCAACCACGCTGCCGACGGCGCCGGTCGCATGAGCCAGGGCGACTGCTCCGATCGGTCTTGACTTACATGTGGCTGCCTGTCGTATCCAACTCGAACTATCTTCGAGAAATCCAAATTGATGTGCCCAGTGATGATTTTCCCACGTGCATTTGAATCAAACAAATCTATTTGAGAATGACGGGTGCTATCATGGTCCAGCCTGCGCCCCAGACGAAGGCGAATACCCGCGGAACTCCAGTTCGATCGAACCGAGTGAGCTGCCAGTGCGCATTGATTCTTGGAAAAGGTATTGGTGATCCTGTGTCAACTGGAAGATCGAAAACTCACACAAACAATCAAAGAGGACCACACCTCGTTAGCTTCTCGTCTTCATTGGCGTGTACGGATTTTCGCGCTGATGGCATGCCATAATCGCACGGTGGCGTTTGGCGCAATCGGGATTCTTCTGCACCCTGCAATCCCTCCAAATCAAAACTTCGACTTCTCCGTTTCCTAACATTTGAAATACTGTACCGCAGTGGCGGTACACCGTACCCGCTCACTGTACCCATTCATTTTCGACCCAGCTTCCCCACCATCATCCATCGCCGATGGCCGACCGCCACGTCTCGCGCTGGCGCCTCCCGGCGGAGGCCGCGGCGACGCCGTCAGCACCAACAGCCGTGTCGCTGCGGTACCTGGACGAGTTCGTGCGTAAGTTGCAGTGCGCGCCGCGGCTGCTCGAGCACCAGATCTTCCCGGACGCCAAGGAAATCACCGAAGTACGGGTTTGCGATTGGCGCTCCTCGTTGGCTTGACCGCTGTGCTAACAAGAGAGTGTCGACGGCGATTCCTGGTGTGTTGTATGTAGAGCATGGGCCTTTTCAACGCCGTGCGACGGTATATCATCACCAGCGACAGTGACCTCACGCGGACAGCCAAGGAGGCGGAGAGTGAGCTGGCCGACGGCATCGTCGTGGTCGGCGACGGCAACACGCGTACGTGTCGATCCGGCATTCTTGAGTCACGTTGACGTGTCGCCTCGCCCGTGGCTGATCGTGGGCTGTGTGTGTGTGTGCGTGTTTGGTCTGGAACAGCTCGCTCAGCCGCGATGTTCGCGTACCGTCTGAAGCAGTGGAAGTGCTACTCGATTGACCCGGCCATGGAGACGTCGTCCACGCGTGCGAGCAGCTGGGGGGACGTCGCCAACCTCGTCGTCATACGCAACAAGATCGAGAACGTACACATCAAGCTACGGCGCGCAGTTGTCGTGTTGGTCCACGCGCACGTGACGCTCTCGCAGGCGCTGGGCGCCGTCGAGTGCGATGAGCTCGTGGGATTCGTGACCATGCCGTGCTGCAACTGGTACGGCAAGCAGGAGGAGCTCTTTGGACGGCCACCGAGTGTCGTGTACGACGACTTTAGCATTCTCTCGGATCATCGCGAGGTAAAGAATTTCAGCCCAGGGGGGGAACCGTCGTGGGGACTAATATCTATGTTTCTGTTTGACCAGCTTCGAGTTTGGGTGGATCCTCGCGGCGACCGCTCGTCGAGTGGGCCATCCGAACAACTCGCACTCGACCAGAGCTCTGCGATGGCCAAGGGATGCGTGCGTAAGGAGTTTGTTGCAGACTTTGGTGTGTCGACCCATGGTTCCGACGGCGACGGCTCCATGGCGTCCGGTGGGAAGTCGACACAAAGAAAGAGCAAAGAGACCACGCGAGCTACTGTACTTTTCCACGAAGTGCTTGGTGCCCTAGATGAAAGCAAGCCCCCCGCAAGCTCTACACGAATGGGGGTCCAGGCACCGGTGATATCGGCGGCGCAGAGCGAAGCCGCCGCCGCCATCATTGAGACACAAATCGAGAACAAGTCGGCGCGGCTGCTCATACTCAGTGGCGACGCACCACCGCAAGGAAGTGACGTGGTCCGCTCTCTACTCCAACGTGGGTTCACAAACATTTACACACTCCAATTGTCCGCCGAGGCCCGCGATGTGAACGACGAGAGCGATACCCTACATGCCACGGTCGTACAGCTTGGCCTGGCGTCGCCAGAAGATGCGATGTCGATATCCACTGTCGCGGACCTCCATTCTGTGCCAACGACCTCCGACACTGCTGCCGACGCCTCGTCGTACGCCACATCCATCGTTGAGCCCGGTGCGAGCAAGCCGCTGACGCTGTTTGACTGCATCGTGGATGCGAGCTTTGTCTATAGAAGCCTGGCCAGTCAGCCGAAGAAGACGAGCGGTCTCACGTTTGAGCGGATCATGGCGCTCATACTCAGCATGACGAACCGTGACTCTGGATCTCTCTCACCCCGTCTCATCAGCCTCTCGCCACGCAAAGACTGGCGGAAGACCGAGTTCCTCGCAAACGAGCGTCTCCAGCTCGCGTTTTCCTCCACAAGCATCGCGGCTGACAAGTCCTCTGGAACTACTGGGCTCTTTGTGTACGCGGGTTCGCCAACCTCGTCAGCGTTGTCTACACCAGCCAGCGATGGCGACGAACCAGCCGAGATCCATCAAACCAAGATCCGTGAACACAAGAAGCAGCTTGCACTCCATCTCAAGAAGGCGCTGGAGGACGACTACTTTGCGATGACTCAAGGGCTCGATGCGGCACTGTTATCGCCTGCGGACGTCCAAGCGCTTGCCGTCGATGGCAGCTCGACTCGTGGGGTACGCGTGCGTGGCGTTGTACAGCATCTGAGGCGCTTCACAACGGGTCCGTCGTTCTTCTCGATCGCAGCGATCACGCCGGCGTCGTCCTCGTCGTCGTTCCGGGACCATTTACAGATCGCGCTGGACCCGCATCGCCTCACGCACTGGCATGATCCGGTGCTGTCGCTGGACGCCGTGATACGCCTGCTCCACAAAGGCGACCACGTCGAGTGCGTGGGCGAGATGGCGCGGAACGCGCAACAGCAGCCCGTGCTGCGGCTCGACGCACTGCGCTTCCTCGCGAGCGAGTTCCAGGCGTACCAGTGAAAAAAATGAACGGTAAGAGGTGGCTGAGGACAAGGGGGTGGGGGCTTTGATTGTGAGTAAATAGACATAGAGGGGAACACGACATGGCACGCTCTCACAGGCGCACAAGTTGGAGGTAGAACACGTACGGGAACGCGGCGCCAAAGCCCAGCAGCAGCACGACCAGTGGAAGCGTGCTGTACCCGCCGTACGCACGCAGTTGCTGTGCGTCGAGCTTTTGTCGCGGCAACAGGAACACGCCGGCCGTCGCGGTCAGCACCCAGGCCGTCGTGGCCACCACGGCGTAGAACTGGGCGCGCTCGGTCGCGGCGCTGCTCTCTTTGAGCGCGCGGACGTTGAATTGCACGGCCGGCCACGCGGCCACGATCACGCGCGCGAGCTCGGCGGCGAGCAGCTTGACGACACTCTGGAAGCCCGCGAGCAGCGCGTATGTCGTGCCTTCCGTGCCGGCCGGCGCGATCTCGATGGTCGGCACAAACGCCGCGAGTAGTGTGAGCACGCGGAACGGGGCCTTGAGCGCCCACGAGAGCGCGGCGATCCAGGGCGCGCGCACGACGCCAAACACCACGAGCGACGACAGCACGAGGTTGACGGCGCTCCAACCGGCGACTGCGCCGACGGTGAGCACGCGCCAGTTGGCGTTGACGCCGTAGGCGCGCCACGCGAGCAGCGCGACCACAAACGTGGCGTCGCCCACGCAGTTGCGCACGAGCCGTGCGTTGGACGAGTCGTGGGACCACCACTGGACGGCGCGGCGCGGGTCCGCGAGCTCAAAGAGCCCGAAGAAGAAGAGCAGGCAGTTGAAGAGCATGAGCTGCCACACGACACGCTGCTGCGCGCTGAGCCAGAACGCGCGGAGCACGGCGCGGAGCCGGTGCGGGGCGGCGCGCGGCACGACCACCGACGCCGGCAGCGGCGTGGCAGCCTGGACCGAGAGCGGCGCGCCCAGCGACGCCACAGTCGTGGTCGACGTCGGCGCGAGCGCGCGCTCCTCGTGGGCGTGGTACACGAGCCCGTAGACCGGCAGCGCGCAGAGCAGCGCGAGGTGGAGAAACACAAAGTCGACGCGGACGGGCAAGTGGATGGCCATGGTCGTGGCGTCGGGCGTGGCGACGAGTGCGGCGACCGCGTGGAGCACGAGCTGCGCGGCGATGCGCGTGGCCTCGTAGGCGCCCACGAGCCGTCCACGGCGTGACTGTTCCTCTTGCTGCGACAGCTCGATCACGCGGATGTCCATGGCCGTGGTCGCGACGATCTGCGCGAGAAACGCGAGCACGAGCAGCGCAATGGTCGCGTGCGCCGGCGGCCGCGACGTGCACTGGAAGAGCGCAAAGAGCGCGAGCCAGAGCAGCGCCGCGAGCGCCCAGCCGGCGAGCATGTAGGGCTTGCGCTTGAGCCCGCGGGGCGCGAGCGAGTCGGAGGCGAGCCCGACGGCGAGCACGACGGTCCACTGGAGCGACAAGACGTTCTTGAGCGGCGTGGCGTCGCTCAACAGCAGCGTGCGGTCGGGCACGCGTAGCAACACGTATATGACGCACGCGTACGTGTACCCAGAGACAAAGGCCGCGACCGCGTACCCGCGGTACGCGCGCGCGAGCAGCGCGACGGACCCGCCCTTGCGGAGCCCGCCGTAGAGCGGGTAGTTGAAGAAGGCGTGGCCCGCGACAAAGCGTGGCGGTAACGGCGCACCGCCCATGATGGGCGTGGCCTGGAAGTCGTAGTCGACGACGTCCGGCGGGTCGTCGATGGACAGGTCGCACCGGCCGTCCTCGTGGGCCATCGCGGGTTTGGGCGGCGCGCGGTGGAAGCTCGTGTGCGAGCCCGAGGCCGCGACGCGCGGCGCGTGCGAGTGGGAGCGCGTCGTGCGCGACGCCCGCGACGGCGGCGCCGACGGCTTCTTCATGAGCGGGGGGCCGGCTGGACGGGAAGCTCAGTGTCCTCTGGACAGGACACTTTTGTCCGGAATTCTGGGGGGCTCGCTGAGGTGGTTACTGATGGGTGCGTGTTGACACGCTCACGCGGATGTCCCGCACGTTCAGCAATACTGGATGAACTGCGTCCGGAGAAATGACCGCTTTCCGGAGAAAAAAAATCCCCTCGGGACTTGTCCGGAAGCGTGGCGATCGTGGTCTGTGAGACCGAGCACCGCCAAGTGGCGGTGGGCACCCAAGAAGAGACTCGGCTGGGTGGGACCAGCCCATCGGTGGCGGAACTCCGGAGAGGACGGGGAGGAGGAGAGGGGATCCGTTCAGCAGCCGAGGTGACACTCTCACGAAGACGCATCCTTGAACGGGGATTCACGCTCGCCGGTCGTCCGCAGCTGAAGTTGGTGCGTCGACCGAAAGCGGACCCACAGCGGCACCGTGTGCCAGCTTGGCAGTGTCGAGGTCGTTGGTCAGCTGAGCGCTCCGGACTGTAGCGCTCGGTCGGCACCGCAAAGAAGGCTCTGGACGATAGAAGCGTGGCGGTGAAAAGATGGGTCTGATTTGTGCCAGCTGGACAGCCGAGATTCGCGTGGGCGTGGTTGCGCACTGCCAAGTTGGCCAACGTGGTGGCGTCGGGC
>JAADVT010000178.1:0-43259 GCA_023335895.1 Pythium rishiriense
ACGGTCTCTCCTTCCTTGACCGTCTCACCTCACTCGACGGTCTCACCTCACTCGACGGTCTCACTTTCTTCGGGGAGCAGCTGACCACGCTCGGCGTCGGGAGGCTTCTCGACTCGGACAAGTGGACTCGCCAGCGCGCTGCGGGGCTGTTGGATTGATAAAGAGAAGCGGCGTGATATGAACTATCCGGTGATCGCTGGGCGCGTGCTTTGGAACGAAGGGTTTCTAGTAATGTCCCCGCAGGATTTCGGGTGCGCGATGAGATGCGTGGCCGAGGACGCTGCGGAGTTTCTCTACCGCCTCTAACGCACGATCACAGTTGCCTTGCAGGGAAACGATTGATACGAGCCCATGCCTGTTCTGGTGGGTGCGACGCGTACGACCGATCGGATTGTGACACAAGTACGTTGAACGAGCACGTCTCCTCGTCTTACTTCTTCGAAGAGGACGGCGGAGCTCACAATCAACCACGGATACGACGAAATGCCTTGTCGTGGACGAGGAGGCTGTGGTGCGAGAACGGAGTGAGCCCGAGTTTCCTGGAGGTCTTTCGATGAGCAATTTTTTGTGGATAGGCTGGAGACCAATCGAGTCGCAAAGGGCTGCCAGATCGTGCGCGAACCAAGCAGAACTAAGAACAGCTTCTCAGCTCATAGCAGTGCGTATTCGGACGCGGAATCGATATCACCATGTCCCTTCGAGTTGTTCGGATGAGCATGTTCGATGGACGCTGAACTCCTCTGTATGTGTCGATAGATCATTGTGACAACACGAGCAGGTATGAATGGGAATGGTCGGCAAGCGAGGAAGTCTCAACAACTGCTTCACATAAAGCGGGGAGGTATGAGGAAGTCAAACTTCCGGAAAACCTTTAAATTGGAGACGCGAACCCGTGTGTGCTGGCAGTCCCCGATCTCGTTCATTCCGAGATTTGCTCAGCATGAGATGCTGTAATCGAGCTCTCGGAACCCGACGAATTTGAGCACGCGCCATTCCGTGCTGCGCAGAGAACTAGAGTTTACTTGAGCGCGTCAAGATAGTGGTTTCGAGTGCAGGATCCTGATCATACCAGGTGGGGTTGTGTGTTGGGGCTCACCGTATACATGACAACGTGGTTTGATTCAGGCTCGACATCCCCATTGTGGCAAAAAAACTATGATGCTGGAGCATTATTCTCCTGTTGCAATCGAAGCACATGGATATCGTATTGCTCCAATGTCGCCGGTCTGTCCAACTGATGAACTCAGCTAATCGAATTCGTACACGATGCCACGTGATCCCCAGCCACCCGTGATCGCCAAACCGTGAGGCCCATTGTACATCGACCTGCACGCCAACTGTCTAGATCGCGTGGGCTGTGCCAACAATCCAGACATCAGTCATAGCCGACACTAAACACGATGATCCCTCGCGTCGTCGTGAGGTACTCGCATCTACGCGACGACTCGCGCCTCTTGCATGGGGTAATGTCAGTGTACTAGACAGAGTCGCAGCAAGAGAAGCTACAAAGCATGGAAACCAGTTAACCCCCCCCCCGACGATCAAGGATGCTCGAACTCATGGTCGAACACCACAGCTGAATGTGCCCCTTCAATGCCTTGAAGTAACTAATCTATCCGACATGTTGAAAGTGGAATTGCCGACCGAGCGAAGCTGGCTGTTGAACTCATATATCAGATCATATCGTGACCACAAGATCTGCCCAATTACAAAAAAAGGAATTACCACATACGTCCGACCCATCATCCCACAAAACCAACAAGAGTCTTACGTGCTCGTTCGGACAGAGGAATCTAACGCGACAGGGAGCACAACTCCGCGTTGGGGGGGGTCGGCGTCTGTGACCTTGGATAGACCCAAAATCGATACGACTCAGCAACCCGGTCCTATCTGCTCTCCAACACACGTCTGACAGTGGATGCTTCGTGATAAATTCCTCGTGAGTCCTAGAAAACTCCCTCACGAACGCAGAGTTGCACGCCGTGCTCAACCAGCCATTCTAAGTAGGAGAGTCCGTCGAGATAAGCCCATCGCCAAAATGTATATCATTGCACCCCCAAGTTGGGAATAGCTTACCCGTCACGCACCTTTTTCTGTTACGGATCTCGCGCTCTCAGTCCATTGAAGCCGTCAACTGTCCGGTGTTGAAATGATCGCCTTTTTCCATCTCATTGAATTTCGATGATCGGAGAGTTCTAGTTTTTTAGTGATGCCAGGAACCGAACTCTTCATGCGTCCACCTACGATATCCACGAGGACAAACCCAGGTCAGCTTTTCAGACCATAGATATCTATCTGCCCGAGAGTAGTAGGCAGGGTTGTTCAAGAAGGTCGAAAAGAAAAGACCCTTGTCATTTGTATACCGTCGAACGTTGGACCTTGGCACGCATTTGCGTAGCTAGCACTGCTGCATTATTTCTGGTGGAGACGCTTTTCTTGTCGATATTCCGAGGACCTAATGCTTCGGAAAGATCTGCATTTCGTATCCAGGAATGCGCCAGCTCTCGGATACGCACATGTTGATCCCAGTCGAGGTCTGAAACAGCGTCACAATCGGGATCACCCCCAGCGTTGTTCTACGGGCGCAACACAATCTCGTTAGTAAAATTTAGCTCCCCAAAAACGACCCTGTCCTGCTTAATTGATCATCATGCCGGAGCGTAGAGTAACTCAAAGCCGCTTAAGTCGGACGTCGAAGTCATTCGCAAGCTGATTGAACATCACCCAGTCAACGAAAGGCCGAGTAGATGTCTAGAATGGGTTTTGAGAGCTGCATACGCGTACAGAACACAATCGTCACCTCCACCAAGCGTTCCAGACCGAAAAAACGTACCATTGTGACCGCTGATTCCGCGATATTTGGACTGCTGCACGACGTGGAGTTGGATGTGTGGTCATGGATACGTTTTCATCAACGATCCCTCGCTGCCCGCATTCGGTTCGTACGATATCACTGTGGATCTACCAGCCGCGAGAGCTTCGTGGAACGATCACCCCACCGGTTTCTTTAGGCGTCATTGACCTGTGAAAGATCGCCTTCCACGTAAAGCGGTCCGATTCCTGTGTGCGCCAGCGCCTTTGACCCGCCGATACATGTCGAGAAGCTGACGATCAGATGAAAGACGTGTGACTTGGTGGTGTGACCCCAGAATGGCGACCCCGGGGCAGTTCCTCGAGACACCCTATGTCCAGAAGACAGGTCCACTCGTGGTGCCCCAACCACAGAAACCGAGGATCAGGGGAGTCAGATCTCACCGATATGAATTCATGGAGGTTTCGGCCTCAATTCTCAGACCGCACAGTCAAGGAAGGTCTCACATGATCCTCCACCCGCCCGTGCGAGTCTCACTCATGGCGACCGAGCGCAGCGGAGGCCACGGACCACGATGTTGACAGCGACAGCGTGCGCTGCCGATGGTTCGTTCCAAGTGGCGAGCGACGTCGCCTACCTCGCGACAAGCACACGAGGGAACGGTCTCTCTCTCGCGCGCGTGGCCCGCTATTAACATCCGAAACGGGAGCGTGGCACCAACCACCATCGGCCACGGCCCAGCCTCGCATGGATCGATGGCTACATGTATACAAGTGATGGCGCGTCTTCCGCGAGAGATTTCCTCTATCGGCAGGGGCCGTAACAGCACTCTAACGCCAAGTGGTTTGTAGATATTATCTGAGACCATGGCATTCAGAGCGCTCTGACCGACACGGATGCGGACCGACCAAACGCCACTGAAGCTGGGAGGTTGCTCATGTGCGTCATTGGCGACGTCGGATCCGCAGAATGTGGCCGCTTCGTACCCGACGAGTCGTTCCAGGTGCGAGTACGTGCTGTTGGAATGCTCATTTCAACCTGTTGCAATTCGTGGAACCGTCGTTTCTTGCTATGTCTCCGCGGAGATGAAGGCCACCGATCAAACAGCAAGCAGAGCAGTGCACGCGTTCGCCGCATTGAATTGGAAATAGGTACGTAGCGAGTCAACCAAGTTTTTTCAGTCCTCAGTCGAGTGCTTGACGCGAAGAAAGGTGCTGACTTTTGATATCTCGGCGCTTGTTGGGTAGGACAAGAGGAAGAAGACGGACGCTTTCGGGAGCGAGATGATGGCTTTATGCGACTCGCGAGGGTACTACGGACGGTGACTTATTCCTCTCGAAACGTGATCCTGATGCTGGGGCTGTTCGGTTCGAAGGATGTGCTCTGGAAGGGGGAGGTCAATGATTTAAATGTTGGGGTTAGTGGACTTCTCGAGGATCTGCTCTGCAATGATAGCTGCCTCCAACAAATCCAGTCCAACCACAAGCGAAACTTGAAGGCGAGCCCAGCCAAAACAGGATGCCGGGTCCCAGCAGGTTCTTTACCAACTCCACTCTTATCCACCACGTCGATAATCGCTCTGCTTCGCTGGCGTGCGCCACATGATTGACCGGTTCGTTCCTGTGACCCTGTCAACGTAATAAAATGTGTGCTGTGATTCTTTGTAGTCAGTGAGTGGCCGCCGGAAAGAGAAGCAACTACTCTAGGTTCGTACTTCCTGTTGTACGGTGAGAGTGACATGAACGTTGTATATCAGCGTTGGAGTACGTGCCCGCGCTATGTTCACAATCCGAGCGTCCGCAACCCATCCGACGAGTTATGTGACTAGAGACCGCCGTGCGTATTCTCTTTCACATCTCGCTATCTAGTCACATGACAGATCCCAGTGTCTCCAAATTTACACTTGGGCAAGGAGTGATCGAACGTGGGCGTTGGTGGACGAATGAATACAAACAGTGAGCAACGATCGGATCCAAGCGCGTTATCCATTTCAGCGATGGTGTCGTTTCGCTTGGACCACGGTCATTGTACAGATAATAACTTCGTGAATGGCAATGCGAGTAGAATGTGGTCGGTGTGGATGGCGAAACCAAAGAAATATGTTCCATCCAGGGGCTTTCGATGAACAAGTTGTGGCGTTTTGGCGGGACCCATGCCTTATTATCAGCACTTGCTCACGGCAAATCCCCGTCGCGCTCTCGTTATCTCCCTTGTCTCTCTTATAATGAGTCAATATCACTGTACGGTGTGGGGAGCACTAGTGAAACCATACCTTGTAATCACTTTGATACCTTTCAAATGAAAACGCTTTGCGTCTAGCGGTCCGACCACACTCCCGCGAACACGATATCTTTTGAACGCATAGATACAGCACAAATGTCATTTGCTTATGGGTTTGTGTGAGCTTTTCCGGGATATCAGTTTTTGTGTCTATGATCCATTTGCGAAAGGCACCTGATGCGATATTTGTAAGCCCTATTCTGGCGCTTGAACGAGAATAGTTGCTCCAGTCGCCTACTCTGCCGTCGTGGGCTTCCCACGTGGGCGAAATCAATCAATGTGGTGTATTGGTTACAATAGAGAACCCGAGAACCCTTTGACGCTTACCGGGCGGAGCGACTGGCATCTCACGTGGGGATCCAAAACGCACAAGAATGGGGAACACAATGACTGGGCTCGGCGATAGAGGGAGAAGCAATAACACACCTAGTCATCTCTCGAAAGATCCAACACTTTTGGCTGTACACTTCGTGTATAGCCAAAAATGTGGAATCTTGTTTTCATCCTAGAGACCTCATAGAGCCGTATCCCCCATAATTGTTCTCATGTCAGCTCCGCAAAGACCCGAGGACCTGTGGAGCACGTTGTGACGGGAGCGGGGTTCTTGAAGCTGCGCCGATTGGAGCAGTAATTGTTGAATTTCGACGATCGCGCTTCTGTTTTTCGCCATGGGTACGAGCATAACCGTGGATAGCGGAAGGACTTGTCATTGCCTCTCACCTGGCCGCTGTGAATCTACTCGCAGAGCTCGACGCTCCCTTCAAACGCCCACGGCTCGGTTGTCCGGTCAGATTGTGGGGCTTTGAGATAAGCTTGGTGAGACGTAGGATCGGCAACGGTCAGAAATCAACAACGCAACCGGATCGGGTGATTAAACGAAATAGACGACGAGATCGACGAGCAGTTCTCTGGCGGGGCCTGTGCAAGCTGCCGCGTCAAAAGAGTATTCAGCGTTACTTTGACGAATCGCGAGACCAAACCTGCGGTACTCGTTTGCTATGAAAAACGACACATGACCCGCCACAAGATGTGAGGGTACAACGTGCCATGGAGCTGGAAGCCCTTCTGCTCGTTGTTCATGGCCCGCTTGTAACCGTTTCAGCGTTGGAAGCTGGAGTGTCGAGACCGTGGAGGGTTTGGACTTCGTCCACTCGCACATAGCCAGGACCACGTATTGCGGTGGGGGGCAGCGTCCCAGATCGATTCCCAAGTTGGGTACGATCGCTAGTGGTGCCCGAATGGTGTGTCGTCGAGCAAAGTCTCAAAGTCGTCTCGTGTCACAATAGCTTGGCAAGTCGGTCCGGAACTGATCCAATCCATTAGCCTTGGAGGGTTGGCAGCCAGCGCGTTGTCTACAAGTGCCACGCGTGCCAGTGTCAGTGGCTGTTGGGCGTGAGCCTTCCTTCGATGTCCGAACGTCTGGACAAAGAACGAGTTTGGCCGGATCATATGGTCTCACAGGTTTGCTTCTCGCTTTTGTGGGAGCGATCGCAGGGTTGTGATCTCAGAACTCATTTCTATCAAATATCACGAGTATCATCCATTCGCACCGAGCAGAGCCCGTCCACCATGGCTCGGCTCTGGCTGAGAAATGCCAAACTGAATGCGATCTTCCGCCCTTTCTGTGTTTGTTGCCACAAGGGACGTGATGACGCTCCAGGACGTCGTAGAGTGTTGGTCCCGTCTGGAGAGCTCTCGTCTCCTCGGCTTGGTGCGAGGAGCTCAACCTGGTCCAAGTGGCTTCATGGCGCTGCTGTGCCTCCGCGCCCCGATGCCCGTCGCCTGAGCAGCACCAAGCCCACGGAAAATAAGGTGCGAGGGGGACAGGTCTCTTCCATCGTGGTCGGCGTATGGTCTCCGATATGACCGTGAGTGGGTCGTGTGCCATAGACGCCAGCGCATTATGACCACACCGACAGGAAACCACGGCCTCGTATCTGTTTGTGAACCATGCGACTCTCTATTATAGCTATGGGTCGATTGGAGTTATCGACGAGTGCATGTATTTTTCCGGTCGGCAGGGGTTCATGGTTCATCAAACAACGGCCGCTAAGACCCTTCTATCAGGATTCTGTCACCCACCTCACACGGCTTGAATCCTCGTTGGCATTGAGATCCAAGGACTACGACTACCTAGCTCGACAAGACGGCAGCGCGAGACGGCGTCGCTGCCATGATGAACAAATGACGGTCACCAAGCCTGTGAACCAGACTGTGTAGAAATCACCACGTCACACGACCCCGCACCAACCGTTTGTGTGAGTAGCCGCTGACAAGATGGAAATCGCCTTCAGCTTCCAGAAATCCCCGTCGAGTCGTGAAACAAGTCAAGTGTCCGCTGTGGGTGTGGGGAGTCTGGTAGTCGAAGTTACTTGAGCGACCACTTCTCATTGCAATTCACGGCGCGTGCCGTGTACACAGTCTCAAGAGTCGTTTTCGTCGATAACGCGGAGAACAGATCGGCAGGAGATCGGACGGCGAAATCGAAGCGAGGGGGTTGCCTATCGTGGTGAGTTCTATCGGCGGATCGAAAGCCGTACTCATCGAGAGATCGACACCGACCAAGCCTATTAGGACCTCTAGGAACCGAGTCATCTGGATCGAGTGGCGAGTTCCCAACGTATTGACCATCGAGTCCGGTTTACCGATGTATCAACGACGTCTCGCCGCGGCATGAATGCGATTTAGCGGTCCAGTGTCTCTACAAACTAGTCTCCAATCCGATTTTGAAGTACGGTAGCAAAAGAAGACAATATATCATTTTCTGCGAGCGCTCGGGTCATAGTTCCAGCACTTCCTCGCCGCTCTCAAACTTCTTAAAGTGCTTGGGACAAAAATTCAGCGTGCGCTCGTACGCTGGTCGCTGGCAGCCGTCAAACTGGCACCGCTTGCCGCCGCCGTGGGCCCAGCAAAACCCATTGGACACGGCGACTTTTTCGCAGCTCTCGGTTTGGCATTTCGTGCCCCCGCCGTGGGCCCAGCACCGTCCACGGGACTTGCCCCGGCGATCGCATCCGTCCACGACGCACTGGATCGAGCCGCCTACGGAAATCCACTCGTTCCGTTAGTCGGCGTGTAGACGTCACCACTTTGAATCAACACCCACCGTGCTTCCAGCAGAGCCCCGCGATCTTGGCGCTGGCGCTGCACCCGTCGAACGTACATTTCTTGCCGCCCTGTACCACGAAACCCGTCAGTCCAGTGAGCTGGTGGTGAGTACTCGATATCACGAGGCCACGCACCCCGTGGCGGAAGCACAGTCCCTTGTTGATCGTGTAGTTGGTGCAGTCCTCGATCGTACACTTGCGGGCGAGCCGCTTCTGTGCGTAGCTCTCCGGGTCCGTCACTGCGGCTTTGGCTCGCCTCCCCTTTGGAGACAACTTGGCCTTTACTGGGGGCTTGTGGTCTCTGCTATCGGCTCGCGCTGTCGCCTTGGAGCGCGGCCGTGGTGGCTGTTGCTGCTGGGGGCGCGACGCCGTGGGTTGTCGGCTCCGCAGACTCATCGACGACGACGGGGGGGCGGGCGTCTCGGTGGCTACATGGGGACGCGCCTCGGTCTTTACCGTCCGTGTCGAGTTCGTCAGGGCGGGCGTGGTGGCCGTAATGGAATGCAAGCTGAGGATAAACTCGAGCGAGTGCTTCACGGCGTGGACGCGATCGTCCGGCGACGCGGCCAGGCCATCATGGCCACGGCTCTCGGCCGCGTGTATCCGTCGCGCGGCGAAGCACTCGCCCCGGGTGTCACTAGTGGTCGTGGGCATCGGTGCCCAAGTCTCACGTAGCGTGGGAGGGGGAGGAGGGAGGGGTCGACGTCCCAGCGTTTTCGTTTCTGGGGCCGTGGCGTCGTTTCGCGAGCCCCAGTCGACCCAAATGCCAAAGTGGAGCGAGGGGCACGCTCACCGACCCACGCGCGCACGAGCGTCCGTGCGTCGCCGGCGTTGGGCGGTTGGGCGGAGGGTGGAGGGATCCGATCTCACGGGCGCACGAACCGTGTAGCAAAAGGGGGGATCAGTTTATACAGGCGGAGCATCTCTCGATTTCCACCAATCGAGTGTTCGGTGGCCGTCCCAACACAGAAACGAACGACGCCTCCACCGTTTCGCGCGACTGCAAGGACAGCCAGGCGAGACCATCACATCGGTCCAGTATTTCCACGCCTCGCTGCTCAGGGAGGGGTCTCTGCTCACGGCTGAACGGAGGCCCCATGGCGAGCGCGAGTCTCCCATGCTCGTGAGCCCCCCAGGGCCCTGCCGAGAGAGAGAAAACCGTTTCATTTGGTGTACGACACCGTGCGTTGAGTGGTGGAAAACGCACGGCTGACTGAGCCCATCAAGCCAATCGGCGGTCAGGTCCGACATGAGGAATAGAAACAGGGCGATCGCGGGACACAGGGGCTGGCTGCCTGTGCAGAGCCCGCGCAGAATGGAAGGATCAGATCAGAGATGCCGGCATATCAAGTCTACGAGGGGAAGACAAACCCCAAACCAACTGCTCTCCACGACCACGGCCACAGATGGAAGAAGCGTCGGTTTCGAGCTGGCCTCGGGATGCAATCACGCAGGGTCCCGGCCCATAGAGACGTAGACCAGTGGAGGTGGGTCCACAAATCAATATTATCGGCGGCAGGTTCACCAGATATTCTTGGCGGGGCCATCAATCTTGGCGTGGTGGGTCCAAGAACGGCCGCCAACCAATGCGAGTGATCCTGTCGAAGCCGTCCTCTTCACACGGCAACACGCCACTCCCAAGTGATTGAGTGGCGCTTGGTAGTCGCGACACGGGATCGCCTAGTGAAGCGCGTGGGATGGGGCCCCGCGCTGTGGATGCCGCGAGATGTGGACGGGAAAATGAAAACACTGGTGGCGTATAAGTTTGTCTCAACGCTCTTGTTGTCATGCCGCTGGTGGATTGTCCCGTCGCTCACGGATTTTCTGAATGCCGTGTGTGTGCAAGTCGTCGAAGGTTCGTGCGAGAAGGCTCCGACGTCTTCATATCGACGTTATCATCTGACCAGCAGGGAATGTTTGTTGTGGATGGCCTCCAGGGGAGTGTTCACGAGGTCTGCGAAGGCAAGCACGGACTCAAGGTTATCTCGTCGATCCCGGGCCCGAGCAGTTCGTGGACGAGGCTCTTTCTCCTAGTGGGGACGCCCATCCACCGACTTGGAAGAGCATTCAAAAGTTTTTCTAACGCGTGGGCGCGTACCGAGCCGAGGCTCGTGCTCAAGCGTGTGTATGAAGCATTGCCAAAGTGACTGAATGCAGTCATTGGGACCTTTCGTTGGTCTTTCGCTGTCGATACGCCCCTGTCTCCTATAGTCTCGTTCGTGTCTCTCTGTTTGCGTGCAAGACCACCAAGTGTCAGATGGATGCACTCCCCGCTTGCCATGTTATCAAGGGATCCACGTATGCAAGGGCGCTCCTATTGCTGCCAGCGCCACCAGGTAAGCCTGGTTCACGAGGTATCACGCAGTGCCCAACATGTTTGTTTCACTCGTCGACGTGTGAACTCAATCCAATTCAAGTTTCGTCGCTCCCCAGCTCACGCAATTACTTTGATGCCGGGAATCCGTGCCTCAGTCCATACATTCAGCGCCATCGCTCGTTGACTTCAGTGTGAGTACATTGAGTGCTGTGGAATCCGTTCCCGTATCGAATTTTACCTCATTCTTTGTCTCCTTGACATCAAACACTCCCAGATTTTGTGCCGAATTCGTAAAAGGCCACGGACAGATGCGGATACAAAGCACAAAAAGCTTGATCGCTACTGTGGCTCACAGCCATTGTCTCTAGTCGTGGAGAAAACAAGTTCTCGGAATGTCAAAGCATCAGGTCTGTACTTCCAAGCAGAGTTTGAATGGATGTAAGGTGCTCCAAAATGGATGGGTGGTGGTGAATGAGTACTTACTAACCTTTGAGCGTTTTAAGGGGTGAAACAATCGACTTCACGTCTTCTGGAAGGCATTGGCGAGGGTACTCGACTCATCTCCGTTTCGCATGCCTCCACGAGGTCTTGGTTTTCTTTTCGACGAAATATCTGGAATACAACCGAACCCACGGCATTCGACGCCCCAAGCCTCCTGCGTCGAAGACTAGGCTTTGGAGAGAAACAAACGGGGGGTGCCGTCAGTAAGCTGGTGTGTGAACCCTCTCGAATGATGTTTCATCACTGACTTCGATTTCGACTGCTTCTCTGACTCTAATTCACACAGCTGAAACCTATTCTACACGTGAGACCTAGAGCGTGGAGAAGGCACAAACCCTGCATCAATCAGACAATTCTATATTGAAGTTCGGTGGATTCGTACGGGGGAACTCAATATCGTCTCGATCATCAGCAGATCGCCTTGATATGCGACTGGACAAGTCGGCCCGTCTCAGTTGAAAAGGATAGAGAAAGGCGGTATAATGATGGAGCGGTGCTTTTTTGTCGCGTCTGCCTGTCAAGTCTCTGTGTAGTGCCCGACTTGCTTGAGGCTGGCAACTTTCTTTGTCCACGATTTGCGTCCTCAAGTGGGATTATGCCAGTTTTTGATATTACTTTTTTTGTGAAAACGAACAGACTCGAGCTCCAAGGCCTCAGCTACTTTACAGTGTTCAATGGTCATACATGTGGTACGGCAACTTGATTGTCGACGACAAACAATATGGGATTAGCACTAACTGCTACTGTACACTGTTGCTCAGGTCCCCTACTACGATTTTTTTTCTTTGAATGGAGGTATATTAGAGTGCGATTAACGATTCCTTTTGCCGAGGGTTTCCTCAAATGTAGTACGATCAGAGTGTTCAGTCAACTACACGACGTCCGCACATCCCGATCGCCAAAACCTTCGTATGTGCGCTCACAACTCTCTGCATCCATTCCAAGACTCTTTCTTCGCAACGCCAGATCATCCCAATCCACCAGAACAGCGCCAAGTTTCATTCTATCATAACTCCAAGACCTCCTCGCCGCGTTCGAAGCGATCGAAGTGCACTCGGCAATAATTGAGCGTTCTCTCATACGCGGGTCGCTTGCAGCCTTCATACTGGCATCGTTTGCCACCCCCGTGGGCCCAGCAGAAGCCGTTCGAGACCGCGACTTTGTCACAATCGGTGGCGTGGCACTTGGTGCCGCCGCCGTGGGCCCAGCAGAGTCCACGCGACTTGCCTCGGCGGTCACAGCCCACCATAATGCACTTGATCGAGCCTCCTGCCGGTGGATGAGGTCGTCAGAATACTGCACAAGGACGAAAAGCAAACGAGTTTATCCTCGTACCGTGTTTCCAGCAGCGCCCCGCGATTTTGGCACTCGCATTGCAGCCATCCACGGAGCATCGCTTCCCTCCCTGTGGTAGTGGCAAGCGCTCACGTGAGTTTTCTCCAAAACCCGAAGCCTACAAGTCCCCATGGCGCCACTCGTACACCGTGGCGAAAGCACCGGCCGCGGTTGATGATGTAATTGGCACAGCCTTCGAACTCGCACTGGCGCGCGAGCCTCTTTTCGTCTTTGGTCTGGTCGCGTGTCGCTTTCCTACTCGAGGCGGTCGGCTTTTCGGTGCTGGGTCGCGATGCGTGCTCGACGGTGACTCGTTCTGCTGCGCGGACTGTGATTGGAGCAACGCTTTGTGCGTTGGTTGGATGAGCCCAGCGGGGTGGGGCGCTCTCAAAAGTTGTCATCTGAGAGTGTTACACATGTGAGCCGGTCGATTTCGTTTTCAATGACTCCTCATCAAGGACTCCTCATCGACAAAGAACCCGAAGAACCCGGACCCCGTACCTTGCTCTCAGGTGAACGCAATTCGTGGAACTCGTCGCGTTCGCTGGAGACCGAGGGGTTGAGAATCAAGTCCAGTGAATGTTTGACGGTATTACCCAGATCATGTGAGCTTGCTATAAGGGATCGTGTCATCGTCGCGATTCTAGTAGGCTGCTGCGGCGCTGATGGCGCGCGTCGAGGTGTTCCGCGTGAAAACGTGGTGAATGTATTCATCGTCGCGGTTGTCACCGCCAGCTAGTCGAGCGCAGCTTCCTCTCTGGTGGTTGTTTGAATGATGTGTGAGTTTCCACGAGGGATTTTCCGAACACGGAGATAAAGAAGGTCGCGCCGCCGGCCGTTTCGGGGCTGAGCAGGTCGGCAGGCGCGTTTTTCCGAGAAAAACACGCGTCGGCGCGAGTCCGACCAACCAACAGAATAGACGCCCAACCATCCGCTTGCTTGACGACGCGTCGCGCTATTCCAGTCGGACCAAACGAGTTGTGTGGGAAGAGAGAGACTTGCACACGCTCATTTTTCATCCACGAGCACGTCCCATGCGAGCCGATTCGATCCAGTCAGCCCCAACGACTGTTCGTCGTCGGAAGAAGAAAGCGAAGCCAACCGAACGGGACCGAACCCAACCGCCGGCAAGCTTTGCGTGTGTGGTCTTGGGTGTGGGAAGTCGCACGTGAGCCCAGCAATAGCAGCTGCGTCCGCGGCGAGGAGGATTAACGTGCAAATTTCCCACGCCTGTGCCGTGTTTGGAGGCTGCTCCCAGCGGCCCATCCTCCACCCATTCTCCAATAATCAAGCGAGTGTGTACGTTAGCGTGTCCGAGCTGCGAAATGCAGTTTGCATCGCCCGCGAGCGATGGATACCCGAGGGCTCCGATCCCAGGTTCGTGTTCTGGGGAGCTCCTCACTCACGGATTTGATTGTGACCACTTGAACGGGAATCTAGTTGTGGTTTTGTGAACAGGTCGCTTCGTGCATGGCTGCTTCATCTTCACAGCGCTCGAAGGAGAGCTGCACGTAAATCTGGTATTTCGGACGAGACCGAGGCCTGTCCCCACCCGGAGTCGCTCCGTGGCGTCTCCTAATTACGCCATCGATAATAAAATTATTTTTAATTCTCCTGAAGGTTTTAAATTAAATTTAATTTTAAAAGGAATGGTAAAACTTTGTAAATATTAAATTAATGAAAAAGTGATTAGCTTTAAATTTTTAAATTTATAGATATTTTTCAATTTTTAAAAAAAATTTATCTTTTAATCTGCTTCAATCCGTGCTTGAACTTTTTTGTATTAGGTTGGACTGCATCAGCTCCTAATCCGTGCTTGAACGTGGCAAGAGAGAGCTGGCTTTCTTCTTGATGAATGCTGCCAGCTCGAAGTGGCCACTTGGTCGGTCCTACGGGAACTCGAGCACGTTCGCGCCAAATTGTAATAACTTAACACAGTCCGGTGTGTCATGTGCAGAGTGAATCCGACGTGGAAGGACGGCAGTCAGGTGACAGAGTTGTAAGTTGGCGCGCCAATATTCGTCAAGGTAAGGGGAAAATTTATGTCCCATCGTATTTACAACTCATGAGACAGAGAGGGATCTCGAGACATCTCGATTAACGGAACTGTAACGTGACAGCCAGATGCCATCATTAGTCACCATTCGACGATCCTGCCTCTTGTGGTCTGGATCAGCACGAACTTTAATGAGACCTCTGGTCGGTTCAAGCTCCACGAACGCGCACTGCCGATAGGTGAATCAATTGTAACATGTGGCACGTCGATCTCATTCCAGAGTGAATCAAACCATATGCCGTCCCCGACGGTTTGATCGAAAGAGCTCCCAGTCGAAGATCGTGTCGCACGGGTGTAAACAACGTGATAGCAAGCCGAGTGCTGACTGAGCGTTGGGGAGTTCTTCCAATCTTATGGCCAAGAAGCGGATTCGCTCCTGGACACGTCGGACGTTCATCCACGTGTTGGCTAGTCTCAGTCGTGCGAAAATCAAAGTAAGTCACTCACCCGAGAGCGTTTTTGCACCCGTCCATTCTGCGGATACTCACGGGGGGATGGCCCGCTTTCTCGTTTCGTTTTGTGTGTGCAAAGAGGACGTGGAAGTGGTTAGGGATTTCGACAACGAACAAACAATCGAAACACGGCAGTACGTGAGCCACTTTACACCTGTCCGTCTCGAAGTGTTCTCGTTGGAATTCTCCAGAGTGCTCATTAAAAACATGTTTTGGTAGCTCATCGTCTGGATCAATCGAGTGCCTTCGCAACGCTCAAAAGCGAATCGGCGAAGCAGCCTGTTCCCGTTGACAATTGAGACCGTGAGCCCTCTATGCTTCTCTGGGTGGCAATCAAACATCTAAATCCGTCTGTGGTGGTGCGTGTATAGCAGGGGGTAATGGCCAGAAGCTAACCAAGGTTTCACCTCGTGGTCTTGCTCGGTCTTCCATGTGAAAGTATGCTCAGCGACCCAAATTTACAGTGTTTATACGTAAACAGGACTCTTGGCGTCGAGGGAAGCGATCCGACCTGGCTTGACATGCAACCATGTGACCCGGAGGATGGCACCACCACTATCGCTCGCATAACAAGATGGCCGATAAGGCAGCGAACATGGCGATGGACAGTGCTACCAGCTTCCAGGCGAGCTCAACATCCGGACGTCCAGAGTTCGCTGAGCTACAAGTGTGGCTAGAGAACGACGTTCGACATTGGCTCACCGCGCAGTTGACGCCGTCATAATTTGACGACGCCCTCCCCAGTGAGGCCGACAGGGCGGTGCCTTGGACGGAACGGCAGAGAAGTCGATCTTCCTGCTCGTCCAACGGCGCCAGCTCGGCAGGGCTGTGGACGTGCGCGTCACCAGCCCTAAGGGTTATCCTAGTTCGCCATCGTAACTTAATATACCTCATCATCATCATCACCAAGCCCTTGATATCGTGCCCGACGTTTCCATTCGTCGCATCACGTTGAAGTTGGTTCCTGTCCGTAATGAGAGCAGCCTGAGCCAGCCTAACTACTAGAAAAAATCGGCTGATCAGGTCGACGCCACAAACACGCGTTGTGAGAACGCGCCGGCCAACGGACCCAAGCCCCCTTTTAGCGGAGCGCAGCCGAGTCGCCAGACGAGTCGCCAGACGAACCCGGTCGCGCGTCTCAGCGAAGAGTGAGTCGAGGTTATGAAGCGATCGCACGTTCCAGAGCTCTCGTTCCAGACCTGCATCCTCGTCCCACACGTCGCCCGTGGCCCAGTTCGGGGGTGACAGTTTGGCGGTGCCCTCAAAGGACGCTGAGGAGGTCAAGTGAAAGCCAATGGTTACGTACAGTCGTCGTTTTCCGTTCTGCGCATGTTCTGCCGTTCTAGTGGCTGGATTTCTGAACTTCTCTGTTCGCGACTGCAGCGTGTCACGTACTGCAGGAGCCAATCCGAGGCGCTTGGCGGGAAGGCACTGTCGCCCGATGGCGATTGGCGAACCCTAACACCGAACAACCTGAAGGTCTCCGATCTTTCTATGGAAAGAAATGGCTACAGACCAGCACTCCGATGAGGTCGAGAGGCAGTGCCAACACAGGTGGGCCCTCCCCTGTCGCGCTGCCGTGCACTTTCTTTGAGGGGGGAGAACTGATGCAAAAAACGGAAACGCGTCTCGCTCTGCTCACAGCGAATGTACGCTGCACTGCCTCCTCTGTTCCACTCGTCGTCGCCACTTGTGAACAGCCCTCGCCGCACCCACGTCCAAGCCCCCTCACATCATCCACCCTAGGGATATGATGGCTGCGCACCAAAGAGCCCACGAGCCGGCGCTACTGGAGCAGTCTCGTGCAACGTCGACGCCGTACGTCGCGTCGTCCTCGAGCGACGGCAACGCCATGTTCGCGTATCCGATCCGGACCGACCCGAAGCAGGCCCACCGCGCCCGCGAGATCCGTCTGTTCTCGGGGGCGCGCCCGCACATGCGCGCGTTCCACTACGCGTGGTTTTCGTTTTTCATCGCGTTCTTCGGGTGGTTCTCGATCCCGCCGTTGCTGCCGACCATCAAGCGCGAGCTGCGGCTCACGCCCGACCAGGTCGCCAACTCGAATATCGCGTCCGTGTCCAGCACGATCATTGGGCGCCTCATCGTCGGCCCCATGTGTGACCGCTACGGCGCGCGCGTCGTGCAGGCCACGCTGCTCGTGCTGGGCGCACTGCCCGTCGCCGGGACTGCGCTGGTCACCGACTACGTGGGCTTTGTGGTCGTTCGGTTCTTCATCGGGCTCGTGGGCTGTTCGTTCGTGGCCACGGCGTTCTGGACCTCGAGCATGTTCACAAACGAGATCGTCGGCAGCGCCAACGCGCTGGCCGCTGGCTGGGGCAACCTCGGCGCCGGCGTGACGTACCTGCTCACGCCGTTCCTCTTCGATCTGGTCACGACCGACGGCGTGGTCTCGGACGACATGGGCTGGCGCATCACACTCGTGTTCCCGGCCGTGTTCATGGTCATCGTGGGGCTCTGCCTCTACTTTTTTTCGGACGACTGCCCGCACGGCAACTACAGCGACATCAAAAAGCTCTACGGCATCCGCATCCGCGCGCCACAGACCGCCAGCATCGCCACGGCGATGCTCCAGGTGTCCAAGAAGCCCGTGGTCTGGATCCTCGCGTTCCAGTACGCGTGCTCGTTCGGCGTCGAGATCCAAGTGCACAACGTGCTGAGCCTGTACTATTTCGAGGACTTTACGCGCCCGCGCGCCGAGTGCGACCCGCAGCGCGACGCGACCAAGTGCCGCCTGCTCTCGCAGACCACGACGGGCGTGATCTCGTCGCTGTTCGGGCTCATGTGTATCTTCGCGCGCGCGGCGGGCGGCTATGCCTCGGACGTCGCGAGCCGCCGCGTGGCGATGCGCGGCCGCATTTTCGCCCAGGCCGCGCTGTTCGCGGCGCAGGCCGTGTCGCTGTTCGTGTTCAGCCGCATCCAGTCGCTGGGCGCGAGCATCCCGTTCCTCATTCTCTTTGGCGTGTTCGTGCAGGCGTGCACCGGCAGCACGTACGGCATTGTGCCGTACGTCGCGCCCGAGTTCACGGGCATCACGTCGGGCATCGTCGGCGCCGGGGGCAACGCCGGCGCGCTCGCGTGGGGCTTTCTGTTCAAGGCCGCCGGCACTCGGGCCGACGCGTTCATGGGGATGAGCGCGTTCGTGGCCGTGGCCACGCTGCTCTGTGGCGTCATGTACGTCGAGCGCGAGGGCTCGCTCTGGCGCAACGAGCGCGCGCCGCAGGACTCGGAGAGCGGCCGCGCGACCGACGTCGTGGGTGCCACCGACGGCCATTGTGTACGGCTGTAAGTGTAGCCATGTGGGGAGCGACACCGACCTGCATTCCCACTGAAACAAAAAATGGATATTTTTGTTCTATCAGTACATGGGTGACGTCAATCCACTTTTCGAGTGGAACCTGTGAGAACGTATATGTGGTGCCATCGCGGTGGCACCATGGCACACCCTCAGTGGCGAATCTCAACCTGTGGAAACGCATCCGTGGCACCCACACGCCTGTGTTGACAGGCGACACGTGGCAGTTGAGTTCAAGGATGGCACGAGTCAGCCGATCTGTTCGGGCTGTGCACACCGCAGGCGCATCGGTGTCAGAGGAAGGGGCAGTTCGGTCCTCGAAGGTTGGCGTCCCCCCGCCGTCCCCCGCCGTCCCCCACCGTCCACCGTGTGGAACCTGCAGCTCCTCCTCCGCTCCGCTGTGGGCTCCGCTCGTGTCGCCATCACGGCATCCGCGAGAACGCCAGAGAGTGCCACCATGGCGCGGGCCTCCGGCCGGCCATATATCTCGTGGCTCGTCGCTTGGCGCGTTGGGGGATGAGGCGACGCACTGTACACTCTGGCGTGATTGGTGAGCGCGATGGAGAACGAGGGAGAAAGAGAGGAGGGGGAGCGGAGCGGAGAGGAGGCATGCTATTAGAGATCGACGCTATGGCGGCCGTCGCGCAGTAGCTCGTGGTGCTTCATGCAGTAGTTGTAGGTGCGCTCGTAGGCCGCACGCGTGCAGCCGTCAAAGGCGCAGCGCTTGCCACCGCCGTGGGCCCAGCACTTGCCGTTGGACACGGCGATGGTCGTGCAGCCGGCCGCGGAGCACTGCGTGCCACCGCCGTGGGCCCAGCAGAGCCCGCGCGCCTTGCCCCGGCGCGTGCAGCCGTCGATGATGCAGTTGGTCGAGCCGCCTAAACAACAGAAAGACACAGCAGAGGAGCGTCAGTCTCCGACCGTTCAAGTGCCAGCGGAGCGCGTGGCAGCGTACCGTGCTTCCAGCACAACCCCTGGTTCTTGGCGCTCGAGTCGCAGCCCGGCTCGGCGCATCGCTTGCCGCCCTGTGGTGGTGAATGGGGAAAACCGTGGTCAGTACGGGGACGCTCAGAGCCACGAGTCGGTTCGACACAAACGTACGCCATGGCGGAAGCAGAGTCCGCGGTTGATGATGTAGCTCTCACAGCCGTCGACGCGGCAGGCGCGGGCCTTGCGCTTCTCCTGCTTGGTCATCTGCTCGTAGGTCTTCTTCTTGGGTTGCGTCGGCGCCACGCGCCGCGACACGACGTACTGGGAGGAGGAGCCAGAGGACGCAGAGGCGGACGGAGGTGGGGACACGGCGGGTGGCCGCGGAGGCGGAGCGAGCGGCGAGAGGGGCGCGAGCGGCGCGAAGCGGTGGTGGAGGAGCGGACGCACCGCCAGGCGTCCGTAGCTGTGGCCGTGGTTCTCGTCGTGGGCGGGGCTGTAGTGATAGCTGTGGCCGTTGCTGTAGTCGTCCGTGTGGATGTGGCTCAGTGGGCGGAGACGAATTGTCTCTGGCTCGGTCTTGAAGGGACGAAACATGGATGGCAGCGGCCGCGGCGGAGCCGGCGGATGGCTCGCGTTCCCATGGCTGTGACCGTCCTCCGGCGGTGCGGAGCGTCCCCCGCCGAGGATGAAGCTCAGCGAGAGCTTGCGGCGCTCGCGGTCGGCGGCGTCCGCCACGGCGGTGACCAGCGGAGGGAGGGTGGGTGGGGCAGAGGCCATGGCGCTCGATGTTCGGGGGAAAGATCGAATGGGGCGGAGCGGAGGGTGAGTCGAAGTGTGAGAGGAGGGAGCGGAGGAGAAGGTGGGGCGAGAAGGCGCCTGCTTTGTAACCTCAAAGACTCATGTGATATTTTTCTCGTGTCTTCGGTTGGGCACGATCTATGTATTCACAACGGTGAGGAGGGATAGGGAAAGAGAGGACGCCTGGGCCACGAGCTACCATTCCATGGGCTCGCTCGCCGGGCGTATTTACAGTCTAAACCAAGTGAGCCCTACCCCGTCTGGAATGTGTGGGGCCGTTTTGGTGAAAAGGTTCTGCATCCTGTTGCAGGCTTCCATATTCTTACGGTGCGAAGAGTGCTCCACGACGAGCAAAAGAAGGCGAGAATGCGGAACTGTTATTCACACGTACCGTACACTGTCCCAGTCGATTTTCCTCGAACCTCGAAGAGGTCTCCCTTCTCGGAGGAGAGCATGCTCTTCTTCCTCCTCTCTCTGGCCACTGCGTGAACAACTCCCCTCAAAATCATGAGTGCACGCGTGAACTGGACCGGGGCCATGTCTCTATCCCCACTGTGGCAACGAGGGATCACTGCAGTCCAGTTCCAGCTCCAGTGAGCTCGGTCGGCGGGCGGAGATCATCCTTCTCGCTCCCATCCTCTGGTCAGCCGCACCATCGCACCGTTGGCACGAAACGTCATGCGGTGACAGCCCCCTCGCGGTCTGGGTGTAACGACTGACGCCTAAGCATTCGTTCGTCCTCCGTCCCATGGAAATGAATGGATTTCCTGATCACGGTCCACGCGCAACGTGTAGCGTCCGCGACGCTGTGCATGCCTCGATCCACGACATTTCCAGTTGTCGCGTCCCAATGCGAGTCACCCAGCGTGGATTTAACAACAGCGCCAAGGGAAGCTAGGGCGCATAGGTGGAGCGGTCTGATCGTGGTTTCGTCAGGCGGTTCTTTGGTGTTCTAACCTCACGCATCTGGTTCAACGACTCGTGGGCACCTCGGTATCCGAGACTTGTGCTGTCAGGCCACGCGCCAGACGATCCAGGGTTACAAAGTAGAGTTTTGGTGTGTTCTACGAAGGGGTACAGGATGGGTTACGCTTCACGATGTCCGAGAGTCCGTGTGCTCTACTAAAACCGCTCCGTTTTTGGTGCCCTCACCAGAAGATGTCTTTGGAATTGTCCCGTCTGCCTCCAGGGACAAAAACTGGCGTCAGGAGAAAGCAACGGCACGATAGCCACAGTCTCTTTTTTGTGGATATTCAAACATCAAGGCCATTTTGAATACTCTTTTGAGGAGCATGAGTATTGGACTGCCGCAGTTATGCTTTTATGGAGGTTCAGACGGGCCACAGTGAGTGGCCATCATGGATTTTGTGACTTCAGATGGCGAAACTTCAAACCATCGCATCCGGGACAGAAAACCGCCAGCTGACTATACAGTATGTTACCGGTACAATACTGATTCTCGTTTAGTCTCAGGTGCACCCGCCAAAGGTGGTGGTGGGAACGACAAACTCATTTCTTTCCACGGAGAAGCCGACGGCAGCGGCCCCAGAAGAAACCTGGAACAGCGGAACACCCAGTCGAGGCGATGAGATCCATTCGGCTCTCGGTGGCGATTCGTCCAGTGTGTACGGAGAGTGCGCTTTGAGCACTCAACAAAATGTCGACCGTAATGTATCGTGACTCTTGTGGTCTGCCGGCGTGATGTGATCTTGTTTGACTAGCAAGAGCCAAGGTATGTGTCGATCTGGATGAAGGGGGGATTCCGGACAGCTGAGGATGGCTCATGCTGGGCGTGTTCCGGGTGACCAAACACCGATCGTTGACCGCTGGTGAAAGTCAACCACTTGAGGCGTCTCTGGAACGATGGTTGCGATGCAACGCTAGCGCACACGCCGCAACAGGAGAGCTATGCTAATTTCTGTAGTTGTAGTATTGTCACCCCACACTCATCGTGGTTGGCTTCACATTGGCCCAGCGTCAAGGTGGATGAATTCCCATAAATGTAACAAGGCATGTATATTTTGGGGGGTGGAGACGCAAAAAAAGTTTAGATATCCGATCACAAAACTGCACCTCACGCGACGAACAGCGAGTCCACACGGAGTGCTCTCGCTGGCTGACAAAGGCGGGGAACGAAGGCAGATGCTTGGACGCGCAAAAAATGAGCCGGTCGCTTAGATGCGGACGCGCTTCTTGCAGGCCTTGCTGCCGCTGCCGTTGGCCGGCTTCTTGTTGTTGTTGCCGCCGTTGTTGTTGTTGTTGCCACCCGCCGGCTTGTTGTTGTTGTTGCCACCGTTGTTGTTGTTGTTGCTGGCAGGGGCCGGGGTCGCCTTGTTGTTGTTGCCAGCCGGGGCCGGGGACGGCGCCTTGGATGCCGAGCCACCCGAGCCACCCGAGCCACCCGCGCCACCCGCGCTCGCGCAGGTGGTTCCCTTGCCCGGGTCGGTCGTGAACGCGGCCACCGACTGCGGCGCCGCGGCGCCGGCCTTCCACGTGCAGCACGGGTCGCCAAAGGCCTGGCCGTTCGTGAGCTTCGAGTTGGGGAAGGTCTGCTCGCAGAACTCCTTGCTCCAGGTCGTGCCGGCGTTGAGGAAGGCCGTGCCGAAGGCTGTGTAGCCCGAGTCGCCCGAGTGGCCAAGTGCCTTGGCGAACTTGGAGCCGTTCGGGAGCTGCTTGAGGAACGACTCCATGCCCTGGACGGACGAGACGGCGAGCACGGCCGCGGCCGCGGCGGCGTAGGTGAATCCCTTCATGGTGGTTGGCGTCGGTTGCTGCTGTTGCGGAAGAGCGCGAGTTGAGGAATGAGAGAGGCCTCGTGGATCGCCGGACTCGGTGGGATCGGTAGAATCACCGCCGAAACGCGGCGACGACCAGCCCAGTCCGCCGTAAAGTCGGGGGCGCGGCGGCTGTTCAATCAACTTGTGTCGGTGGCACCTTCGGTGGAGAGATCCAGTCGTTTCTAGCAAACCAGATGGCTCACACAAGCGACGCGTAGTAACGGCGTGTTGCACCAACAGATTCCGGAGGTCTGTCTGTGGGGGGCAGGCTGGCGCTCAGTAAAGGCGTCTCCCATCAACGAGAACCGCGCGCCATCCGGCGTTGGAGCAGCTCCGGAATCTGTCCAGGGATAATCCAGAGACAACAAGCCCAACCACGGCAAAAGGGGTTACTGTATTTGTGTATCTGTTTTCACTCGGCAGGATTGATTGACGCCGCCTGCTCACCCAGAACACGACAGCCTGTGTCCGAGCGAGCGAACACTCGGATCCATCTCCACTCTTGTCCTTCCACGCAAGGCGCTGCTGTTTTCCAGAGTGCGACGCCCTCCGGATCGATGCGGTGGTCGTGACTCTGGATGTCTTCGGATTCGGATGATGGGTGCTGGACAAAAAGTGTCTGTCTGTCCTGCAGTCGAGTCTCCCAATCCAGAGAAAGGGGATTTGGGGAAGACGCGCTGTGGAAAGCACAGCCCGCGTTCGGGTTTCTGACGGACGGATCTTGCCTTCTTTTGTTGCATGATGGGAAGAGAATGGATGCTCGAGCCAGCCATATCGTTCATCGTTTCCGTGCATTTACATACGATCGTGCGCTATTTATCGCCGCATTACTCTCAAAACTGTACGAGAAATTGGCTCCGTCTGAAGTGGAGAGACTTTCTAGAGGCGTTTGGCCTTCTTTGTACACTTCTTGGAGCTCGGCTTTGGGGTCGTGCTAGATGCCGGAGCCTTGGTGGTGGACGCCGGGGCCTTGGTGGTGGACGCCGGAGCCTTGGTGGTGGACGCCGGGGCCTTCGTGGTGGACGCCGGGGCCTTCGTGGTGGACGCCGGGGCGGTGGCGGGGGCAGCCGAAGTGACAGTGGGCGTCGCGGCGGAGGCGCACACCGTGGCCTTGGTGGGGGCCCCGCCCTGGGTCCACGCCGTGATGGTCTGCGGCGTGGCACCCACCTTCCACGTGCAGCACGGATCGCCAAACGCCTCGCCATACGTCATCTTGGTGGCGGCGCCGGCAAAGTTGAGCTTGCAGAGCCGCTCGGTCCACTCAAACTCGGACGAAAAGTCGTTGCCGAAGGCCGTGTACCCGTCGTCCGTGTGGCCGAGCCACTTGCCGAAGAGCGAACCGTTGGGGATCTTGGCGAGGAACGACTCCATGGCGTCGACCGGCGCGACCGAGAGCAGCGCGACCGAGGCCAGCGTAGCGAGAAGCGTCGTCGTCTTGATCATCTTGAGCGTGGGCTGGTGGGTGGCGAAGGGAAGGAGATTCCGGAATGGCCCTACCCGAGTTGCCATGGTTGGGGTGGGATGGCCAAGCAGCGGATATCCAGGTTCGGTGCGGCCGCGATCAGCCCTCTGCCAGCTCCGCCACCTGGTGCCATGGCACCGAGTGCTGTGATCCCGTGGCAACGGATGCGCGTGTTCGAGCGGTCACACGGAGGACAACCATGCGGTTCCGCCACGCCAGCTGGGGGTCAGCCGTCGCTGAGGCGGGCAGCTCCACACAGTGATTGGCAGGAAATCCATCTCGCAACTCGTGATTGGTGGAACCGCTTTGGTCGGAGATTAACACTCGGCACCGACGCGAGGACAGTGCCAATGTGCGAGGTCTCCATGTCGATGCCGGTCGTGGTGGCAATTACTGTATAGGAACCTGGGCGTGGACGCATTGCGTGGAGAGAGGCGAAGAACATCGGGCACAGATTGGTGAGACCGCGGCCGAGCCAGCGCCTGTACGACAAGGGTTTGGTCTCGCCGACGCCTCCACGGCATCCACATCCGTCCGACGGCCATGATGGAGGAGGTGGTATGGCCCATGCCACCTCCTTTCCCATGCCGCATGGGAGACGCCCGCATTGTACTCACTACGCCATCCTGAGAAACCACGTCCCCACTACAGTAAATGGAGTCGGCGCCAGCGCACCACGGTCTGACGGCGGAGCCCCCGTCGCTTAACGTCGATAGACCAAATCTGGGCTCACCCAGTGGCTCAGTCTTCTAGAAGTGAATGTTGGGGCCGGGGAAGCGTGCTTTGGAGTTGTCGCGTGGCGGAAAACCCTCCGCTGGGTGGCATTCGCTGGACGGCGGAGGATGAGCCCGCGTTTGTCCAGCGGGAACAGTACCGTACTACACTGTACAGTGTAGTAGTGTACCGCCTGCCGGGTACGTACAGCGACCTTCAACTTGCGATGTACTGTACCGCGGGTACAACGCTGGACTCCGGCTCCACCGTCAATAGAATCCTTCCTTCCCATCCGCCGAGAGCTGCCACCCGCGCCCCGCGTCGTCATCATGCTCCGGCCACACAATGGAAGAATCACACAGGCCCCGTGTCGTCACCTTCTACCATTTGACGAGGTGCGGTCCCGACCCTCACGATCGCGTCGATGGCTGTCGCTCGACGACGCCATGGCGCGTGAGCTGGCCGGTGGTGGTCGCTCCAGAGGCTTTTCCCCCACCACCACCACGGCCCCTCGGTGTCACCCTGGCGCCAGCGGTGACGCTGCCTCACTGGCGCACCTCCGCTCGTGGAGACCCACTGCGCTCGCTTCGCCTTTGTGCCATTCGTTGAAGCGGGGAAGCGCAATGAATCCGCGGTCGTGGGGGATGGAGCGCGACGCACCTTCCTCCCGCGCATCGATTCTCCATCCACCGCGGCAAGTCGAGTCCGTGGAAGCCCGGGATCATCTGCACACACCCAAACGAACGTTCATGCTCAGACAGACAGGCGGCGGTCGAGGGCACGAGCAGGCGATCGCGTTTCGAATATATTGCTTTATGCGTCCGAGGAGGCCCTCGAGGCCGAGGGTCTGGCTGTCGCCACCGAGTGTAGTCGGTTCGTGCCATTGTGACCAGCCCAGACGCACGAGCCTGGTGCGCGTTGCGAGACACCGGTGACGCGCGCGTGGCATTATCCCCCCGACTCCAATGGGTGGACCACAGCGGCCTCGGTCCGACGAGTCCAGTACAGTACATTGTCCCGGGATTTCCGTGGCGCTGTGTCTTTGAACGTGCGGCGCCCCCGCGCTGCATGTCTGCGCTGCAATGTGACAGCCCCGTTTGGGAAAAGCATCCCGTCGAGACCGAGTGAGTAGCTCACAAGTCCCTCGTGGGGTTTTATTTTTTATTTTTTTTCCACGGATCCCCAAACCAAAACCGAACGAAAACCTCGGCGACAGACGAGCCGCAGCCGTCAACATCGCCCGCCCAATTGCGAGTTGCATGCTTTGTTCAGACCATCGGCGCATCCCCCCTCCGTCCCCCTCCGTCTCGATCTCTCGAGAGCTGGCGACACAGTTCCTGCGATTTCGAACACTTCAACACACACTTGGTGCCCAGACAGGGCGGTTTGCCCTCTGCTAAAACCGGTGTGTGGACCACTCGGGCCAACCCACTTGATACCTTGCCCCATCAAGTGCCATTTTCCAATTCTCTCGATTCCGCCTCGACTGCGCCATGGCGTTCCTCTGCGACTCCCGCGCCACGCTCCACCACCTGCTCGCGTTGCCGTCGGCTGCGCGGCCCGAGTCGCCGCCGCCCGTGGGCTCGGCCGCCAAGCTCGCGCTCGCGTTCCTGCTCAACGCCGAGCCCAAGCCCGAGCGCGAGGCGGCGCGCAAGACGAGCACGCTCCGCGCCGCCAAGTCGCGCGCCAAAAAGCTGCGCGGCATGTCCAAGGAGCAGAAGCGGCTCTCGCGCCAGTGCAAGGTCGACGGCTGCGACAACTACATCATCAACAAGGGGCTCTGCTTCCGCCACGGGGTACGTGTTTGTTCTGTCCTCCCATAGCGGCAACCGTGTCTAACCCGTGTTGCGTGGCGTGGACACAGGGCGGCAAGCAATGCACGGTCGAGGACTGCACGTCCAGCGCCAAGAACCAGGGGCTCTGCTGGAAGCACGGTGCGTGGCAGCCGCGGGCGCGTGGCCTCAGTGGTGGTCCTCACCTGCCGAGCTGGTTGACGGTATGTATAGGTGGATCCATCAAGTGCAGCGTGGCCGGGTGCGAGCGCCGCGGCAAGTCGCGCGGCGTGTGCTGGGCCCACGGCGGCGGCACGCGCTGCGCGACGCCCAAGTGCAACAAGGTCGCGGTCTCGAACGGCTCGTGCTGGGCCCACGGCGGCGGCAAGCGCTGCGTGTACGAGAACTGCACGCGCGCCGCCTTTGGGCGCACGCACAACTACTGCAACAAGCATTACAAGCAACTCCGCGACGGCGAGGAGGTCGTCGAGGTCTAGCTCGCCGTCCTTGTGTGTGCGTTGCCCTATCATTATACAGTATCCAGTGGGTGTGTTCTCTTCTTCTTCTTCGTTTCCGCCGTCCTTCCTTTCCCATCTCGCCTGTGCGATCGATCGGCCGAGTCGCCGTGGCAACGAAAGCCACCCGCTGTGGATGGTTTTTCAGGCCAGTGCCGTCGCCTCATGGGTGCCGAACGAAGGCGGCGGAGCTCTTCGCCGATCGCCAGTGACTCCCTTCGGCCTGTCCCATGTGCACCCCCGCCAGCTCAACGTTTTTTCACGTCATCAGCAGACACCGTGCGTTTCGCGCTGGTGATTGGCGAAAAAGAGCCAACTCACGTCGCGGCTCGTCTGCTGGCTGTGCCACGAGGCACTCGCCCATGAGCTAACGGTATCCGCTGCAGGCAAGTTATCGTATCCCAGAGGTTGTTTTGGTGGATTGTATAGTCAGGTTACACTCAGTATCATCCAGCGAATGCGAGCGGGATCTGTATGGTAGAGGTCTCGCGCGGGCAATGTCACTTGACGTTGAATCCGGATTTTGCAGGGACGCCCCACACACACACACACACACTCATGTTCTGATGACGACTCGAGCGAGAGCGGTGCCCATCAGGGGAGCCGCGCCTTTGCAGTTGCCGTTGGTGGATACACTGTACGATGCGCGCGTAGCCCAGCGAGATGATCGCTCGCTTGGACCGTCCGAGGCGAGCGGTCATCTCGCTGGAGTGGTCCATGTAGTATACCGACAGGCGCGTCACCAACGTCTGGACCCTTTGTCCTCCTTCGACACGGTTGAGACCCGTTGATCACCAAAGCCAGCGACAGTTGGATACAGTACGGACGTCTGGTGAACGTGCGCACGATTAGGCCAGGGCCACACAGAGATCCAACAAAAATCGCCCATCAAACGACTCACAGTCAGCATGGATTGGACGATCGGAGAGCTGGTCGATGAATGACGGAAGATCTCGTCGTGTTGGTTTTCCCATGATGGGGGAAATAGGTCTGATTGTCTATCCTGCCACGGTTCGCGTAATACGAGAGGTGTGCGCCGAATCCTCGTGACGCGCCGCGAACGTTCTGAATCCACTGTCGCTCAAGTCCTACAAGCACACTGGGCCAAGGGCGTCGAAAGAGGATCGCGTGCGCAACGAGCTCGAGAGGATCCTGTAAAAGATGCGACTCCCTCACGTGGCCAACTGTCCATTGCATAGGAGCAATCTAGGATGGGGCGATACAACTGATGCATTAGACAAACTCGGACGCTCGCAAATCTCTGTCGTCGTGCACGTACCACAACTGTGGAGCTGCCGTTGACAGTCGATGACGACAGCATCGTAGGCGAGCAACGCCAACTTGAACACGGGCGTGACAGACTACCCAACGAAGTTATGGAGCGTTTTGCCACCCATGGTCATCCACCTACGTCACCAATCCAACTGCTCGTGGGCCTCGCTCTCAGCCTGGCTGTGAAGTACATGCAGCTCCTCCTACCCACTCAGCTTCGTGGCAGAAGTCGTTTGGCCGCTGTCGCACTGACGCGCTTTCCGGGCCTCATGCACAAGCTGCAGCTGACGCGTCAATGCTGCCCTCTGAGCGTGGCGACATGTTGTATACGACGGTAGCCGTAGTCATAGCAGCAAAGATGACAAGAGACAATTGCCATAACGGCAGCGATGGGTTCTCTCTGGCGTCGTGGAGAGGGGGTGCCAACTCCGTGGCGCGTACCGTTTATCGCAAGTCAGTCGTGAGCATAGAGAAACAAACTGTAGAGACCTTTACCGGACGATTGTGTACGAGGCAATCGTGAACGGTAGACTCGCGTTATTTGTGTCCAACGTACGAAGTGGCGGGCTGCATGTACCCATCTGTGCGAAGCGGTCAGTGAAGCTCAGGGCAGAGGTTGTTGCTCTCGTAATTTCCGACAGGCGGTATTATATATACGTATCATACTAGTATTCTAATACAGTCCGTTCGCTATGACTGCAACTGCATAATACATAAATTGTGCAATCGGATAGAATATTCGGTTGAGTCATGATACCATTCTAGCCACTTAAGCAAAACTAATTATAGCAGGTATATTCATTTCCGCGTCGTGCAATTTTCGCGAGCGGACTGTATTCAAAGTATGGAAGACTCAAACGAATGTTGATATCCAATGTTAGTACACTATCCCAATTATTTTCTTAATCGTAATAAATACTCACTTGTATCTACACCAGGGTCCGGATCAAATCGGACCCAGGTCCGAGAAAACATCCTTGTATTTAGGCAGCGGACCTGTGAAGTACCTGGTATTTAACACCTGGGTCCACCTGTGAATCCGCATGTTTCCAGAGAACCTCTAAACGCGTTCAACCTCTGACACTGGATGCAATCGTCGCCTTTTCAAGGTTAAACGGCGTAGCGTCGTTTTTTTGAAAGCAACCGTCACTGGTATCTCGAGCGGTGGTCGACCGAGCTGTCGTCGTTTTCTGCGAAGAGCCCCTCGGAGCAGGTACTCCAACCAACTGCTGACCCATTTTCAGAACCTCCCGGGAGGATTCGAGTACGGTACAACATTGCGACACAAAGAAGAACTTTTGTGCCTAGCCAGCGCAGTCGCATTCTACCTTTTCTGGCGATGGCAAGTCGAGCATGAGCCGTTTCCAGAAATGAGCGAGCGGAGACGGTGGTACAACATTCGCTTGCTGAAAGGGGCTGGCCGAGAAAAGGATATCTCATACACTGCGCAGATGGATGGTGTGGAGAAAGCGTTCAAGGCGTGTGGAATCGACTCCAGCATTTGGACACACGCAAATCGAGGTTCGGCAGCTAAGCTGGCTGAAGCGCAGGGAGCCGATGAAGCACAGATTCGCTGAGCAGGCCGGTGGAATGGAGAAAAAATGGAGGGGTGCTACCTGACGACACTGCCGAAAAAAGCGATGCGGGCCCTTGCAGGATTCAGTAGCAAGAACGGTGTCTACTGGATTGCGCGAGCATCTGTGATCCCTCCCCGAGAGCTTCAAGTGATGGTGTTCCCAGAGGTGGAGAAATGGCAGGCAGTCGTATTAGCAGTCGAAGCGCGTGAGATTGCAGGGAGAGCTTTTCTACAACTTTTTGAGCGACTTCGGTGGGTGCTTTTGCAAGACGCTGCGTTTTTGAAGGCCAAGTTCCCGTTGCATCCATTGTGGTCTCATCCTGTTTTCGCTTGCCCGGCATTCGCAAGCTTTTCGTTGGGTGTGTCGGCTGCAATGCAGAAGGCGTGCGACGATCCCCTGAAGACGTCTCTAGAACAGCTCCGTGGAGACCCCTCACATGTATCCGTCCCTTTTCCTCAACCGCGTTGGGAGAACCGAGCCAAACGGTCCTCTTTCCTCGGTCGAGTGGCGTGCAAGATTTATAATACACATCTAGGTTAAAAAGGTCGCTTCCTGGCCTTTCAATGCAGTTTTCCATTTTTCCTCGAACACACGGGTTCCGTGCGTTCGTCCTCGATTTCCTTAGCGTACCGTGTACGTGCCAGTTCTGCGGTGCCCGCACAACAGTCCTGTCACACTTGGAACAGGTCCTGACGCTGCGAGCGTCTGGTTGTGGCGTAGATCTGGCTTGTGCATTCAGATGAAGCGCCTTCATCAGTTATGATTTGCATCACGCAATCTCTGTTCTTTGTCTGGGGCTTACGAGGGCGAGCAAGCGTAGGCCTTGAATCTTGGCATCGCTAATGTGGGTGCTGAATTCGCTCATGAGCTTGAAGCGGCTCCAGTTCATAAGCAAAGCTCTCACTTTCGAACCGGCCGTCTCGCAATCTGAGATCAACGAAGACCCCGCAGCTTGTATCCTCCTCTCATCAACATGTTGAAGCATGATGGTCCGCTATACGTCGAACGGGGGGATGAACGTCGCTGTCGGCGAGTCAAGTATTGCATGTAGATCGAAGTACGGTCGCCACCGTGGTGTTCTGGCCCTGCTGAGACTCAGCACTCATTTCAAGTAACCAGTCGGCATTCACGCTATAAACGTCTCAGGACAAGACAATGCCGCCGACAACATTTCACGATCAGCAAGCCGCACTGCCGCATCTCCTGATGACAAGCGCGAGACTGTTCTTGCTCGATGCGCATCTTGAAGTCACTGGATGGCAGCTCCTCACACAGTGGGGGCCAACGAGGCGGTCTTGCAAACATGAGTGCACGCCACAATACAACCGCGAACTAGGTTGGAGGCCACGCAAGGCGCACGAAACAAGAAGGGGTTCGACTGTTGAAGAGACCTCCTCTTCGAAATATACCGCCGTGCTGTGGCCGCGATCGGTAGAGATTGCAGAGACCCCCCATGTGATCTTGTCAACGGAAATCGGGAGCTTAGTGGCAAGGATACTCTTGACGGACGCTTTGTCACCACTGAAATTCCGCTTGCTGTTGACACACTCTTCAAGATTCTAAACATAGCTGTTGCCACGATTGGCAACATTGCGGTCGAAGTCCACAATATATTAGATGGCTCACCACACAACCACAGGAGAAAAGGAGGTGCAGTGTTCCGCGGCCCTGGGTCCCGACCGGAAGGAGATATCCTATCCTATTCGAGTCCTACTCATCCTAAAGATCCTAAAAAAGGTAAGCTAACGAGGTTTTAGGATGTCGAGACGAGATAAAATCACGGATAGGGACCAGTTTTAGGGTGGAATTGGACAACTCGGCCTAATGGCTTCACACAACCTCCTACTCAAGCGATTGCAGGAGACGTCTTCGCGCAACATCTTCGAGGCGGCGAGCTGCGTGCAGAATACTAGACGTAAGCCATCATGACAACATCAATGTCACAGACAATGGGCTCCGCACCTTCCGGTCCATCACTCGCACGAGCCCCATCGGTACGTGGCGCGGCGGGTCGACCTCGCGTTGGAAGCTCGTGTCACTTGACTCCCCTCATACGGCGGTGGAAGTCGGCGCGAATCTGCCAACGTCATTTCCTCGAGCCCCGCCCACTTGATAAGGTAGAATTCCACCTCATTGGCATACATGTTGACCCAGACACGTTCAACTCGAACGTATCGGGCCAGGAACGGCGGGGCCGATAACACGGGCAGACGCAGGCTCGTCGTCGTTGTCGGGCTCGCTGCTGTCGTCGTCGGAACCGCGCGTACGAAATTTGTCCGCAAAGTAATGAGTGTACTTCTCCAACGGGTTGTTGGTGCGGTTGATGATGTCAACGTCGAAGCTGTCCATCTCGTTCGCGTTCCACTGCGTTGGGTGGTACAGCTTCATCCACGTCGACTTGAAGTAGCCCCAGAACCTGGTCCCACTTCTTCTCGGCTCCTGGCTCATTGACCAGAGAGCGCACGAACCAGATGACCTGGAGGATAAATTAGTGTTTGGGTTAGCGTTTTTAACGCCATCACAGCAACGGAGATACACACCTTGTCCTCCGTCTTGTCATTGGGAATGACCGTCAGTTCATCCATCTTTCCTGGCTCCATGACGTCCTTCGCCTCGTCCTTCGTCAGATGACAGTCGAGAAGCTTGCACCGAAGGGCTTGCTTCCGGTGGAAGAGGCAGCCAACGATGTGCGCTTTCGGGAACTGGTCCGTGATTGCACCGATCAGCGCCAGCTCACAGTCTCACATCACAGTCGCAGGGTTCAGACGGCGGTCGCTCTGGATGATGATCATGTTGAGGACCGTCCAGTAGGTGTCCTTCTCCTTGTTGTCGACGAGCGCGTAGAACACAGGGATCTACAGATCAAAGCTGGGGTCGTACGCCATGAAGATGAGGCACTGGTTGAAGCCGGCGGGCACCACTTTGAAAAAACAATCCCCCGTCCTCAGAGCGGCACGTTGGGTTAACAGAGGAGACGAGCCAGGTCGGGGTGCGCAAAGCCGATAAGGCGCCTGTCCTTCCCACCGGCTTTCGGGGAGTTGAACAGGATGATAGGGTGAGGATCTTTCTCACCGACACAGTTGACGCTCTTGTCGTCGAGAGCACGCATCGCTTCGGCGCCGTACGCCTACGGTCGGGTGTTTTGATGATCGACGTGCCTGACTTCATCGAGATCAACGCCCTTCTCATCCCCATACTTCCTGCGCAGAGCGCGCGCGACCTGCGTCCAGAGCGTGGGAGGGGCTGCCTGCGCTTCTACAAAGCCAGACGATGCAGTTCTTCCCTCATCTCGGCGCGTGGATCCATTACCATAGACGGGAGCACATCCTCCTTACACGTGTGGTCGTTTCGCTGCTTGATCATCCCGCCCTTTTGATGAGACGGGCGCGGCATGGCTGCTTGTAGCGCTTGCAGATTTATTACAGTATGCTTCCCCGGGACGGAGCGGCTGACGATGAAGGTGTACACTCCGTGCTCCATTGCAGTCGAACGCAAAGTGACAATGAAATCCTGTGCTTGTAATCGTGTGGCCGCAAGAGACAAAAGTTTACTCACGAGTCTTTGGTGAGATGCCCACAACCAGTCCAGCTGCAACCCCGTAAAACTTATCGTCCTGTGACACTTCGACATACTTGATTATAGGTGCAATCTTGGAGGGACACATACACAACCAAAAAAAGTAATCCAGGTCATCCACTCATCCTAATTTAGGATAATCGGTCATCCTAAAAGCGTCATAAAACCCTGTTACAGTATCCAAGCGGTAAGCGCATCCGCATCGGCGACAAGCTGCTCCGTGGTGCGTGCGGGCTTCTTTTGCTGCAACGCCTGGATCGAGGCAAAACAACCTATTCCAGGACGTTCATGTCCGGCGAGTTCGCGGGCTGCGCCTGGAGGGTGATCTCCTACCCGCCGCGCGCCTCAGCGGCAAGCACAGCGGGGTCACTGGGGAGAACGTGGGGCTTGGCGTTGTCTTGCTGCATGATGACAGTCTTACCGTACGTGGATCTCGGCCACTTGGCCGAATCGCAAGGATAACTTTCTTGATGAGGTAGTTGCGGTAGCGATCCCGGTCCACGGTGACATTCTTCATCCCAAACGTTCCAGCTGGACGTGTTCTTGCTGGAACGCTTGGCAGCCACCATCTCCACGAACGGCCACACCGATATTCCCGTCGAAAACGTTCGAGTCGACGAGAAGCGCGGACGAGCCACCGCCACGAGCACCATAACCTTTTCAATGTGTGTCTTGCTCTGCACTACGCGGTGCGGCTCACGCTCGGTGGGGCTCAAGTAGATTGCGGCGTTCACACGCTTTAGGAGAAACCACTTCTCGTCCAGATGGCGTGATGGAGCATGGGATTGAATCCGTTCTCGACCTCCCGCACAAAACTGAGCACGAATTCGAGTCGCACGACCTTGTTGAGCGACGCCAGCAGAGGCCTCGCTGCGTTTGTATGGCGGCGCAGCACCCCTTACTGCTTGTAGTCGTAGAGGGTGTACTTAGTTACATCAATATTTGCCGCAAGCGTCAACAGATCACCACGTTGCTCGTGCGGCGTCTTCTCGATGGTTTGCGAGAGGTATAGATGGCGCGCAGGCGTGAGCTTCGATCGCCACCCCGAGCGCCCACGGTGGCGACAGTAGATGCCGTCCAGACAGCCCTGCTTAAGGCTTTCGAGCCCGCGACGCCATAGCCTGGAGGTCACAGGGGGCGACGAGCGGAAAGCGGCGGCGACGCCGATGATCGTGACCTTGGGGAGCTTGCCATCGACACTGGTAGCGGAGAGAGTGGCGAATACCTGCTCTCGTTCTTGGGACGTGCGGTTGCGGCGCTCCTGGCTTGGTGGGCTTGGTAGTGTGCCCATTTCGTTGTGATCAATTTGGAGGCATTTTCAGCGGTGCTCGCAAACGCGACGCAATTTTCACCCAGCCAATTCTCAACCTCCAACCAACGGAATCGAGTGCACGAAGTGCCGTTCAGCTCGTTTTCCCATGCCCCCAAAATCCCACCAATCAAATCGATGCAAAACGCTTATTGGCCGTAATCTAGCGGCTCCCATAAAACATTCCTATTTACCGGAAGGAGGTAGTAATGATGAAGGCGCACGTGATTTGTCGATTGCTGTAGGAGCCGATACCATGAAGTTGAAGTCCAACGGCGACGAAAATCTACACCATGTGTTTGCTCTTCACCTGCCGTGCGCCCTGCGGGGAGAGGCAGTGATGACCGCAACCTACCTGATTAACATGACGCATAGTGAGGCTCTCGGGATGCGATCACCGTACCAAGTGTGGCGCGTGCGTCTCCCTACGATCAAAAAGCTCCGTGCCTTCGGATGCAGCGCATATGCGTGGATCCCCAAGGACAAAGGAGAAAAGTTCAAGACCGATGGGCCTTCGAAAGAGAAGCAGAACACCGGAAAGCCGCCAGCTAAGAAGAGTCTACAAGATAAGAAGTCTCATGACGATCGAGAACGTGGCCGTAGTCGTGAACGTGGTCGCAGCCGTGATCGTCGTGACGACCTGCGCGACAACCACCGCGATGACCACCGTGGTGATCGTCGCTCACCACCTCGTGGACAAGGGCAGTGGCCCAGCTGGTACAGTGGTGCACCGTATGAGGATCGTGGTCGTGATGGCTACGGCTACGTGGACCAGCGCGTTCCACCAGCGGGTTGGATGCCACCACCGCCACACCACTATCGGGGTCAGCATGGTTATGGGCACGGTGACTATGAGCGTAACCAATATAACCAGGATTGTGGATCTAGTTACCGGCCGCCATCGCCGCAGCGTGGGCGTAACCCAGTGGAGTACGCATATCCACAACAACTGTTTGACAATTGGGGATCGCATCACCAGTACGGTGGGTCGCGTGAGCATCCACCGTACCAAGGACGTGACCATCATGATGACCGCTGTGGACAACATCGTAATTAATCACCACCACGCGGACGGTCTCCTCCGCGAGGACGCTCTCGCTCGTGGGAGCGTCAGCAACAGCATTCAGACCAACGTAGTCGTCATGAGAGCTGGCGTGGCCACTCTCGTGAACGTCGTGACCGCTCGCCACGAAACCAAGAGCCCCTTGGTAGCCCCAATTTCCCACGTGCCGGAGGAAGACTACTCGTCGAACAACCTACCTGGTCAGACCGAGTTTAGTACATGAGATCGTCCGTGGTGAATGGAAGCGATGGAAGCATTTCAAGTGCAGATCACGAACGGGAAAAGCTCAAACTGGTAGCGGCTGAAAAAGCGGAGCGCGATACATATTGTTCACTGCGCAAGCACGGCGTGACAACAGCAAAAGGCACCGTGTCTCACGATTGAAATACCCAGAAGGAGAGTGGTCATGACGCACAGGAAGAAAAGGCAACCAAGGCGGCGCCGGGGTGTTGGAGTTGTGGGAACACCAAACCACACGAAAGAAGACTACCCAGAAAAGGATAATCAAAAGCAAAAGCCAAGCTTGAACTACACGTGGCGTGTTGTGGATGACCAAGTCCAGGAAGCTCGTGAACAGCAACATGGTGAGAAAACATCACCAATTATTGTGGAAACTCTCGAGGGGGCTTTGGTCATGATGAATATTGTGCCAGGCGGACACGTAGGAGACGGAGAAGAAGATGGCGAGGATTTGAGTAGCAAAGACTGGTGTTGTTTTGACACTGGATCCAACATACAGGTGACGAATGACCGGAGCCGGTTTGTTTCGTTTGAGAAGCCAGATGCAAACACGACCATCAGCACGTTGGCCATGAAGTCCAGTACTCTAATTGAGGGTATTTGGACGGTTGTGTTGACAGCGACGCATGGTGATGAGGAAGTGGTTTTTCTCTCGATGATGTGTGCTACGTTCCAAACGCATCTTACAGCATTTTCTCAGTCGGCTACGGGTGTAGAGGGGTAAAAGCTCAGTTTCGACCACAACGATCTCTCTTTTGTGATGACTGCGAGAGACATCAAGGTACCTGAGCGAGGAGGCACTTCGATGTGTGGGGTTTCTACGCCGTAAATATGGTGAACGGATGCAGAGTGCAGGATTCGGGGCCGAGCGCAAATAGGAACATTCTGAACTACACAGAGGCGGACGGCGTTGCTGACTTGTCAAGGTGGCATCAGCAATCCCACATCAGTGAACGGTACCTGTACAAGGGCCACGATCGCATCAAAGCCCGTGTTGCCCCGGTCGAAGAAGATCCCACGCCCCAGCGGTATTCGGACGCGCGCTACATCTCAGCATCCGAAGCCTTCTGGTGGATATGCGAGTTCAGTCTGCAGAAGAAGTATCCGAGCGTGCAGGCGCTGCAGGTCCACGACGAGAACACGCAGTCGGTGCTACATCATGAGGGTGCGTCAGTCCATAGCTTAGTCGACAGCAACAGCGACACCACTTTCACGGCCAGGATGCGCTACAACCGCGAGCACTCACACGATGTCGTCGCTAAGCGGACTCCTTACTGTGACTTTCCGACTCACTGCACGTGGCACAAGGACCAACGCGCTTGGACACCTCGCAAGGGCATGGTTTGCGTCGGTAGAGTTCACTACGTCAATCCCCACGATACGGCTCGGTACTTCCTTCGGCTGCTTCTTCATCACGTCCCTAGCGCGAAGTCGTACGCAGATATCCGCACTGGGGATGGGGTCGTGTACGACACGTACCAACAAGCAGCCCAAGCAAGGGGGTTGTCGGAGACGGACGAAGAGTTTGACAATGATCTCGCTCTTGCCGCTGCGTCCACGTCACCTCGGCAAGTCCGTGAGCTCTTCATGATGATGTTGCTTCTCTGCGAAGTGACTGCGTCGGAGGCACTTCTCGAAACGTACATGTCAGCGTTCGCAGAGGACATCATGTACGCGCACGAAGTCTCGACTGTTACGGCCACCGTTCGCCAAGAGGTGCTCTCGGAGCTCGAATCGATTCTTTTCCACAACGGATCATCGCTTGCCAACTTCCCATCCCTGCCACGAGGTGTTGATCTACCACCAGCGGACACTGAGTGGGGATTCAGCCAAAGTCGCGATGTGCTCCTACTCATCTTCGAGGCTGAGGGGCTGCAGAGCATGCTCAATCCTGCGCAGGTGGCTCTATTTGATGCAGTCACGTTGGGAATCGCGGAGTTGGACACTGATGAAGAACGCACGACTTGGAAGCTCTTCTTTGTTGACGGAGCTGGTGGCTCAGGCAAGACGTTTGCCTACACTGCCATCATTGCCCATCTCAAGGCTGCAAGACTTCACGCCATCGCCACGGCCACCAGTGGCACCGCCGCGTTGCTGCTCGAAGGCGGAATGGAATGACTTATCACTTCTCGGTAGAGTCGAAGATTGGACGCCAGATCCAGTCAGCAAGCTTGGTAGTCGTTGATGAGGCGCCCATGACGCACCGGCACATGTACGAAGCCTAGGATCGCACGATCCGTAATGCGATGAAGCAAGTTGATCCCCGTTTAGAGCGCGTGCCTTTCGGCGGAAAGCTATTCGTCATGCGAGGAGACTTTGGGCAAATGCTTCCCGTCATTCCAAAGATGTCGCATGCCGTAGTCGTCGCTGCTTCGTTGAACCGGAGCGCGTTGTGGCGCAAGACACGAGTCTTCAAGCTGCCAGCAAACATGCGGTTGTTGGCTGATGACCAAAGCTGGAGCGAGTACCTGCTCGCCGCCGGCAAAGGCCGCGTAGACGCCGAAGTCGTGCACCCACCGCAAGCCCAGCGGGTTCCTACACTGGCTGAGTTGGTTTGTCAAGGGTATGGCGACTTCTACGATGGATCGGCTTCTCTGCCGACCAAGACCATCCTCGTACCACTCAACGAGGATGTTGTACGCTTGAACAACATAGTCACTCTCGAATCTACCCTCAAAGGTGACATGCTGCCACGCGAGCTGAAGGAGGGCTACGTCGTAATCCAGAACTGCATCCCGCCCGGGACTGCTGCCGGCCCGGGGTTGCTGCCGGGGTGCCTGCCCTCGGCGCGAGCGACGATGACTGGGCCAGCATTTTCCTCCGCGAAAAAGACAGTGCGCTTGAGGCGACTGGTGATCGCATCGAAATGGAGATGGACCCGAACCGTCTCATGCCGTCTCTTGCGCGACTTACCCGGGCGTTGGGTGCGGGGACTTGGAAGAAACACTCGGAGCCATGTGGCGTTGGTTCTACCCAAACCATGTGGCGAAAAACTGGATTGCGATCAAGTTGCTCGCTGGTGGGGAGGCTCAGGCTCTTCACACCGACTACCGCCTATGGGAAACGACGGATCCTGAAAGCCGTGTCCTCATCATCGACTACAGCAGCGTTCCTGCGACTCTGTTGCTCGCCATTGAGCCCAACACCAAGATCGAATTCTACGGGTGGAATTGCCTCGTCGCGGACGAAGACGACCACAACACCATCACCCTGAATGCGGGAGATATGCTGCTTTTTGGAGGTACATGATTCATGGGGGAGCAGCCGACGATGCCCCCCAAATCCGCGTTCACGCGTACCTCTGCTCAGCGTTCGACCACCATCGAGCCAGACACGTACATCGTGCCAGTGCTCCAGGAGCAACTGCTGAGTGTGTCTGACAGGGCAAAGCAAGGAAGGTGCATCTTTTTCAACTGCAAATACAAACCAAACGGTGACAACAAAGATGAGAACCTCAAGCGCCATATTCAGCGCACGCACGGGGCTCGTGTTAGCAAGAAAGTGAAAACCCTGTGCGAGTAGGCTATGTGCTGTTGTTTCAATTCTTCGACGTTGTGTCCGGTTTTCCTAAATTTCCGACATTGTGTCTTTTTCCCCTAAATTTCCGACACCGTGTCTTCCTCTCTGAGTTTTCCGACGCTGTGCTTTTTATCCTGAGGTAGTTTAATCACACAGCGAACAAATGGGCTTGTTGAAAGCTCCGGCGCCGCCGAAGGTGGGCACCGAACTGGTTCAAAGAGAGGCTAAGTGAGCGTCACTGCAGTTCGAGACGGCGACTGGCCTCGATCGCACTTATTGCCTCCTTTTGCACAAGTTTCTTTATGCTTTCGTAGAAAACTTTCCGGCGATTGTAAAACCGGCATTCGGTACTGGTTTGCCGCCAACTCGACCCTTGCTCTCTCTCCACATCTTGGACTCCTGGTTGCCCCCCAATTCCCGTCGAGTACTCCTGCCAGACTTCCTCTACCGTCTGGAGAGATCGGCTGAGCTTGAAGTGTACCGGACCAACGGCTGAGGCACTCGCAACGCACAGGGTTTCTTGCGCCCCGATGGAGACTCCACTCTGCGACTCCATGGCTTGCCCCGATACACCACGTGCGACCGGGTTCCACGCCTATTGGTTGTAGAACATACTGGACCGTGTGATGAAGTGGTTCTGAAAATTCCAGTCTCCACGTATGTAGTACGTCTAACACCGGCTTTAGCGAAGGGGTAGCGCTAAGCCCGCTCACACTCTTGTAGACCCGGAAATACACCTAGTATTCCGGCTCTACGGTCTTTTGTGGCTAGATCGCCTCACGTTGTGTACCCTTACAGCTCTTTGGAAGCTGAATGTGTAGATCCACAGGACCGTGATGGTTCCGATCACCAAGCGCCAAACAAGACAGGCAAACACCCTCTCAATAAAGGAAAACCGGGTGTATTACAGTCAGCGAGACCCTTCTCCCAACTATACATACACCAAAAGGAGGCCACGCCTCAAACGACACACTCAATATGAAATGCACTAACCCTGCAGCTAGAACAAGTGGGGGACAAACAATATGGGATGTCTTTGGGGTCTCTGGCCTGACCAGTTCCCCCTCCGACAACAGTCGAAGGGATTTGCTCTAGCTAATGCACACTAAGCACACCAAACGCCGGCTATATACCTAGAGGGAACCTCCACACCCCGATCTGGCAGTCCTAACACAAGCAGGCGTACCTGGGGTCGAGAAAGCCGTCCGGTGTCTTCTCGATTCTCACAAGCTTTTCCTCTGACCTCAGAGCCTGCCATTTCTTGCGGAGTGTAAGGCCGGCTGGGCTAAGCAATCACTTCGTGTCGCTCCCTTCCGAGGGGCGTTTGCGAGCGTACACGGCGGCGTGAGGCTGATCGGAGTCCTTCACAAACTCCCAGAACGCGACGTCCGTGCGCATGGTCCTGGATTCTGCTGGCTGCTGGGTTATGTAGCTGAGCGAGAAGTGAGGGAGAAAACCCCAAGGAAAGCAGCGAGGCACTTTCTACGTGCTCGTAATTACGAGTCATCGGTCGATTGTATTGATTCGGAACCGCATTGCGAGCAAGAGAAAGAGCTGCACGGTTATGCATCGGCATCAGAATTATGGAGGGTTCTCCTCGCTGCAGAATTAGGCAACGCTGTGCTCCAGCTACAGAATTATGCAGTGCTGTGCTCTCGCGACACCTTCATGATTATGCATGCATATGTATTGCAAGATTTCGTCAAGCAGCGTTGACCGCGAATGTACACACACACACACACGGTTCACTGTGAGTTCCTCACCAAATACCTGCCTCATGGATGCTTCAAAGGCACCCATGTCGTCATCGAAGTCGGCTCATCACCGGGCCCAGAGAAGCGGCAGCGCGGGGCCTGCGGCCAGAGGTCACCGGAGACAGTATGCTCATCCTACGACAACTCCAACGGTACCGTCCGCCCAAAAACGCTGCGCTGCGACCACTGTACGGAGAGGCTCGGCGTCTGGCGGACTTGGTCAAAGTGGACGTGTGGCACCATCACCTGCGTGCCGACAACAAGATGACCGACGCGGCGGCAAACATTGCTATGGACGCGTGCGCCAGCGTCCAAGTCTCCTACCCGAGCGAGAGACCTCACACTGCCAACATAGACGGTTTCCTATTGTCGGATTATCACGAATGGCTCACACGCCATCTCCTGCGCGACGCGCGGGATTAAAGTGGGGAAGGTTCGGCTATAGGAATCGTTTAACGCACTCCAACAGATCGAACTGAAAAAGAAAAAAAGTCATCGAAGTCGGAGCGGATATGCTCGGTAATCAGGTGCATCTTGGACGGCCTAGACTTGTACTTTTTCGTTTGGTGAGGGGCATATCGACCCCTGTATGGAACTTGGGTCGCTTGCCCAGTATTGAGTAACGTAGTCTCTCCATGAGCGAGCTTCTGGAAACTCAGAGATGAGTTTTTCTGGTTCCAGAGTCTCCGGCGGCTAGACACCTCCGTCTGTGTGCGCTGGGTAGTATTCTTCGTCTTCAGAACACCGAAACGGATTCGCGCACGGTTTTCTTGATGATTGGCTTGATATGATCGAGTGGAAATTTAGAGAAGAGATGTGACGAATTGGAAGTGTGTGTCGAAACCGCCCTTGAGCTGACGAATCATATCCGGAGCCAAAGCGTCACCAAGCTGATGCTCTTCTCAGTCAACACATCATCCAACAGGTATCGAACCAGTGTCTCACTTTGGTCGTTCCTTGCCAAGCCACCCACCACTTGCCACTTGACCATCTTGAGTGACCTGCGCATTGGATCCGGTGCAAACGTGAACCGGTACTGCACCCCGCCGCGTCGAAAACAGTGCGTCATGAACCATATCTCATCGCCAATAACGCTACGGTTCACTTCACTTGCAGCCGCAACGATGTTGAGAACTTGAATAAAGTTGTTATCCGACATTGCTGAACCCCACTTGACGCCGACCTTCACAATCCGCCGACATGTTCACGTCATCGTTCTTGACCTGACCCTATGGCCTGGCTTTCTTCGTCACCATTCTTGGGATGCGAATCAGTGAAGGAAACGCAAAGTCGCCTAGCATCCATGCGTGGTGGAGCTTCGCGGTCGCGTGCTCAAACCAGCGAGATATGTGACTCGAGTTAGTCTCCGAAATGCGATGAATGTAAGCCGCCATTACACTGGGAAGCTCTCGGAATTGGACCTTGCGCGGGTCCGGATACCTTTCTCCGGCGCAGAACTCGGCAAATTGGCGCATGCTACTCGCGTAGTCTTTGCGCGTGGACGCCTCGATTCGTGCGTCTGCCATCGCCATCGCAGACATGGCAGCGTCATGTAGCGGGTTGCCTTGCGTAATCTCCTTCTGGTCGCACAACACCATCTCCCATTAGAATATAATTGAGTAGAGCCGCATTCGATCGATCTCACCACTCCTTCGGTCTCGTTTGGCTGTCGTAGAGGCGACTGACCAGACGGCCCAGAGGAAGGCGTCTGGTCGTGACGCGACCAGCCAGGTCGCGCTGCATGTCGCAGTTGACGTTGAAGTAGCATAGGGTACATTGTAGTCGTCATCTGAGAGTCAGTAGAGAGA
>JAADVT010000179.1:0-43085 GCA_023335895.1 Pythium rishiriense
AGTTCTCGCCATCGTTGGGAAGATTGGTGAATGACTCGAATGGCCCAAAGAATGCTGCAGCGTATCCTCTGCCTTGGACGTGGATCGCATCTTCGCACCTGCCGTATCTTTCCAAACGCATCTTTCCTCAGGCGCCAAGAGCCACTGCTGCTATATCGGGAACGGTTCTTTTATAGAGGTTAACTTGGTACTGAATAGTAGTCCCGTTAAGTAAACGGTACTGATCTGTAAAAGTTAACCTTCATTGGGTACTGCTTTGTAATTTCCCCAAAAAAAAAAAATGAAGCCACCCCACAACGACCTGTCGAGTCATGGCGACGCCACCGCCGCGTAAGAAGAGCTCGTCGCTGGCCGAGCAGCGCGACCAGCTCCACCGCCACGTGCAGCTCCAGGTGGCGGCACGGCGCACGCCGCTGGCACGGAGCGCGAGCGCCTACCTGCCACGCGCGCTGAGCCACGACGCCACCGACGACGCGTATGACGACGACGCTACGTCGCGGGGCGTGGACCTCCGTGCCACGGCCGGCGCGATCCAGGTACTAACATGACAGGCCCAACAACCGCCCTACACAAAACCCACTGAATTTGGTATGGCTAGACGATCTACAAGATCCACCAGCACTATGAGCGCCGCCGCGTCGTCGACAACATCGCCTTCACCGTGGCCATGGTGCGTTGGTTGTCGCTGTCTCTCTCCCCACAGACATCCAGGCGATCGTGTTTTTGTTACCCATACCGTCTCGTAGATGGGCGTGCTGCTCGTGTTCATGGACAATGAGTACGCGGCGTCGCCGCTGGCCAAGCAGCTCGTGCGCTCGGTCCACGCCGCGCTCACGGTCGCGCTGCTCGCGCTCGTCGTGTGGCGCTTTGTGCTCCAGCGCCAGATTCTCGTCATGCGCAACGTGCTGCCACCGCACGTGTCGGTCTTCCGCATGCCCCGGCAGCTCCTGGCGCTGCTGGTCGAGCTCGCCGTGTGCGGTGTCTGTGTGCCGCCGGGCGTCGAGGGCCGCTTCTCCGTGTGGGAGTGGAAGTACTACCTCGACGAGTCGCCGCGCAAGACGGGCTGCGTCGCGCCCTTCCAGGCCGACAACGGAAGCTGCTTCATGGTCTACTCGTACCCGTACGTGTGGCCACGAGCCCGTGGTGTGGGCTGAGAAACGCCACTGACGTGTTCATGTCCGTCAGCTACGAAGTCTTGGGTCTCTTCGCGCTGCTTCGACTGTACATGCTGCCGCGCGTGATTCTCAACCTGTCCGAGTTTTCCAGGTATGGAGCATCGTGGGTATAGACACTCGGGTTTTTCTTAGCTCCAGTTTGCTTTCATCTCGTGTCAGCTACCGCACGTCGTACTTGGGCGCGCTCCACCATGTCGACACGCAGAGCTCGCTGTTCGCGGCCAAGTGCTTTTTACACGCGCATCCGTTCAAAGTCCTGCTCGCAGGGTTTACGGGGACGCTGCTGCTCACATCGTACGCGCTCGCGATTGTCGAAGGGCCGGTCAACCCGACGCTCGTGCCTCTGTCGAACGCCATGTGGCTCGTCGTGCTCACCATGGGTACGATCGGTTACGGCGACCTCAACGCCGTGACGATCGCGGGCGAGGTGCTGCTCATCATCGGCGGCATGCTCATGGGCATCCTGCTCTTCGGCGTGCTGGTATGTTCATAAAGTACTGTCATATGTACCTTTTTCCCAGGATATCTCTGACGACCGTGTCCTCCACTGCCGTGTTAGAGCTCGGCCGTGTTCAGCTTCCTGTCGCTGGGCGAGCGCGACCGGCGGTTCTTGTACCTCTTGCGACGCCAAGAACACCAGAAGCGGCTCAAGAACGCCTGCGCGCGAACCATCCAGGCCGCGTGGCGGTGCACCCTCGCGCGCCAGGACAGCCGCGCTTCTTCGAACCTCGCACAACGAATCCAACTGAACCGACGTGCGTCAAGCGCTTGCAGATGCCTTTGGCATTTTCTCGGGTTGCTGAGTTCTTGTTGTTGATGCCGTGTCTTCTAGTACGCGACGCTTTGTTCGCTCGTCTGGCAGACCAGCGAAGCGTTCGCCACGAGACCGTCGAGGAGTTCCGAAGCATTGCGACGGAGCTGCAGCGCTGCCAAGACCAGCTGCTCGCATCGCTCAAGGAAGACCACACAACGACCATGCATCGATTGCGGCGGGTCGAAGAAAGACTCGACACGCTTCTGGTGGCGGCGAACGCGGCAGTGTCGGCTGCTGCGTAACAGCACCTGATCTCAAGCAAGCCCGTGGCGAGCCACGAACGACGTAGGGAATGTTGCGCTGGCGGTGGTCGCCTGTTTGGACGACCTGAAGGAAAGCGGTGTCAAGTCGTTTGTGCCAGTGGCCACCGTCCCCGCAGACGGCGTGATCGAAATTGGCGCGCGTTGCTTCAACGGGATCGCCGACGACGTGATCAAATCTGGCTCGTATCCAACGGAGGACCCTACCGAATTTGATTTCTGGTGTAGGAAGCAGCATGTAGGTCAGAATCTCGGCAAAAATGTGTATCATCTACTCTCAACTCCCACGTACCATAAATTCGTCGAGGCGTGGTGCTTTGGGTGACGGCGATAGGGCCGCGTATTGACGGCCGGCACCCTTGAAGCGGATTTGCTTGCTGGGTGGCTTGGGAGATCTTGACAGAAGTAGATCACTCACTGGTGGTGGCAAGATGATCGGCACTGCGTCCTTGGGTGTGAAGCGAAACAGCGACGCAGCCGACACAGGCTCGTCCAAGGCTCTCGTTGACGCTGTGGAAGCGGTCGTCATTTTCCGCGTATTCAACAGAGAGGATGTACACGATGGCGATGGCTCGGGAGGTGGAAAGGCGCGCATTGGAGTCTCCGACACGGCAAAGCAGGTGCTGCTGCCTGCAGTACCAGTGCAGGTCGCGCTGTTGGCCCCACGCACGAGTGATTGGAGCATGAACAGTTGCGTGTCTTCCTCGTCCGGTGGCTCAAATGTGCCAAACAAGTCCAGCAAAGGCTCTCCTCTCGTTTTCAGGACGCTAGTCGGTGCAGACGCGTCTGTTCTAGGAACTGATGGCTGTCGTTGCCGATTGCGGATATCCCTTATCTTGATCCCTTCGGTGGGCTCTGGCAGCTCACCCACCTCACCTTGGATGTTCGCATGCACCGGAGTTGATTTTCGGCGTGGTGGCGTCGACCCAACTCTCTTTGCAACGTGGCGCCTAGCAGACTTCGCTCCGGAGGACGCAGCCATCGCTGCCTTGCGGTCCTCCTCTATCGTGACTCCTAGCGTTCGCCTCCGTCGAATCTTGGACATGGAGCTTGTCTCTTTACGAGCAATTGCCTTCGATGCCGACTCTGAGGTCGGGTTTGAACCTTTTTCCTTGCGAGGGGTCGTAGTTTGGATGGTGGTTGGGATGCTACCGACGCTCACAATCCCTGCTTCACACATATGACTGTCGACGCAGGCCGCAATCGACACGGAGTAGTCATCCACGAGGGACATGATCTTCTCGCGAAGACTGAGATCCGTGATGCAAGCAGGGAGGAGCGTCTCACAGAGCCCGCAACCGACCTGTCTTAGGTGCGTCGTGTTGAAATGGATGTCTTGGAGTTCCCCAAAGCTCGCACCGCCGAACGAGGCTTCTAGCGTGAAGCACCAACTGAGCTTCAGCTCCTTTGTAAGGACCACGCGTGCCGTGGTTTCTTTGTCCTTGCTTACTTTGAAGCTGCAGTCCACAAACGAGATGAACCGCTTGGCGGTTGGCTGTGTGGCAAACAGTTTCGCAAACATGCGCGCCTTTGGGTTAGGCCGCTTCTTTGTGTCACATCCGTACATGAACACATTCTTCTTCCGTGAATGTCCGTGGATGTCACAGAAGAAGACGATGCCACGGGTAGACAGTTCGTTGCGGATAAGCTCTTTCAAGTGGTAGATCGTGGGGTGCAGCTCGGGCGATGGATCGTGCCAGTGGCGATTAAGATCGCACGCACTAAGCGAACAGCGACTGTTGCCATGGAACACGCCATCGGGATTCAGCATTGGTACGACATAAAAGACAAACAGACGACGCAACACGCGCGCGACGTCACTTCCGCCGAGCAAGAACTCTAGAACGCCACGCATGATCCATGAGGCCTGGGCCTCGCCCGGGTGGACACGCGCGGTCAAGATGATCGCTCGACGCGACTTGAGTTCCTGCGAGCTCACAGAAAAGTCGGAGATCGTGAGCAAGTCACACGGACGGCCCTGGATCGTGGTACACAACACCGAATGCTTGACCACTTGTGGTGTACGCCTCCTGCTTGCGCGGTGCTGATGGAGAATGTGCTGGAGGTGGCGTTGATGGTCACCGAATGTGAACGGGTAGCTGTGCGCGATGAGATATGTGTCATCGCTGTTAGTGAACTCAATAGTGAACGTGAGCGTGAAAAACGATGCGGACGGGGCGGTTTTCCCAGTTGTTGGAACGCTTGCTGCCGATGACACCTCGCTAGCATCACAAACAGGGTTGTTGTTGTCGGGACTGGGGCTTCGGTTTTCGGCCGGCTCGCTCGGTGACTGGACTTTGGGGTTTCTTGAATACGGATTGGAAAAGTAGTAAATGTCCTCCCCTGCGCGACGCCAGCCTACCCTCTTCTCGCTCGCATCGCGCACAGAATACACCACGGGCCGAAGTCCTTGATTGAACAGACTGTCAGGTTTACACAGGTTGATGATGTTGAATCGATACCGTCGGGATCGAGGTGACCCGTCGCCGTCACGCAGGTTGCTTACTGCGAAGTAAAACCACTGTGTGTGGCCAGTTGTGTTGAGATCTCTTCGAAGTACAAGATCGTACTCATATTCACCGATTTGGATTGCACGCTCCAGGTTGCCGCTCTCAAACCAGCTATCAAACGTCAGTCCCGGTGCGTCCACGAATGCCTTGGTTTGTTCGGGCACAATATATGGATATGACGTGAGGCCGGAAATGAGCTCTACTGTATCTTCCTTGGAAGCACCGGGTCGAGTCTCCGAATAGATGCTTCTGTTATCGTACACAAGACGAGCTCTAGTCAGCGGATCGGCTGCCACAAACTCCTCCCGACGACGCGATGCCTGCTCGATGAACGCAGCCATCGCGGCTCCATCTGGTGGACGGCACGGCTCTGACTGTGTTGGAGGCTCGTGGAGAAGCAGAAAACAGTCGGATTTATTGCCGCATTGGGCTGTTGCCCTCTCATGAATGCCGAACTGACCACGCGCTTCGTGCAATGCACCGACTCGAGCAGGGTGGCGAGGGTATCGAGTACCGTTTTCGTCCGTAAAATAGTATGGACGATCTTGCAGTTTCGAGAAGTCAACCCGATGTAGCGTTGCGTCGAAATAGTTCACATGTCGAGGTGCAGAAAGCGCGTTCTGAGCAGCAAGGATACTCTGGCTGTCTGAGCCACCGGCATGAATACGATCAGAGTCGACAGGGGTCTCGACTCTGGGAGAATCAACCGAGGGAGACACCCCTGAGAGGTCCAGACGCCTCAACAATTTTACGGGCGATGCTTCCAGCACGGCCAACTCGTTCTCCACGTCTGAATCGCTGTCGTCGTTGTTAGCGTCTTCCTCTTGATCTCCATCGTCTCCGTCTTCGCCATTGTCAACTTCTGCTTCCTCAACCACGAGCGCTCGATCGGTGTTCTGCTGGTAGTACCCACTCGGTTCAGGCTGAAGTAGAGAACTGCGCTCGGAATCCACGGTGCTATCCTGGTCTCGTCGCTCTAGAAGTTGCTCCTCGTCGGCGTTTCTCTGCGAATTGGATCGCTCCAGAAACCCAAATGGTAGCTGTGTTCTACTAGATGAGGTAGAGGCAGAGCGAGAAAGCGACGATACCATCTTAGCGCTGCGGCTAGGTAGTATCCGTTCTGAGCCAACCTTGGATTGATTCACAGCTTCGGCAATAGCACGATTGAGTATACCATTCACCTCACGTGCCAAGGTATCGACATGCAGTCGGAACGTCGAGGGGTCAGCCTTGGACATAGATCGTAGAAACGTGGATGGTCCGAACGGGAGACACGATGGCGCGTTTGATGTATCAAAGGTGGTCGCTCCCACTCCTGGTCTTTTAGGAAAGCGGGACCCCAGTGCTCGAGCAAGCGAAAGGCCCCCGCAAGCGAGAACTACCTCACTGCCGTCGTCACTGAGAAGCATCTCGCGGAGAAAGTTGTATAGTTCGACAAGCTATGTGTGCGAGCTATCAGTCTCCAGGACCCAACTAGCTTACTAGCTGGGAACACACAAGTCGCGTACCTCAATTTGGGTGGCGTCTCCGTCCTCGGTGCAGTGCAAAAGCAGAATCTCAACAGCGATGCCTATGAAACCGGACAATGACTGAGCACTCTTGGTCTGCAAACAGTCTAGATTTCAGTCGACTGTCCGCGGCCAAGTACTTGGGGCCCGTTTTGCAATCTTACCAGGTTTCGTGAACACCAATGCCTCGTAACAATCGCATAGACATTTGCCGCGAATCGCAGGTCGGCGGAATGACTTCGCAAGCACAGAAACAGCGCCGGCAGCGACTGGTCTTCGTTCTGTAATGTGAGTGTGTCGATCACCGCGCGACTGAGCAGAGCTACAATTGTTGCGAGCAGGCCACCAAGGTCGAGCATCGAGCTACCCGAACCAGGCCCGGCGCCGTTGTGTACAATGAAAAGCGCGAGCAATCCTTCCAGCGAGTCGCTGTTTATCAGCTGCGGCAAATCTGTGGAGTTCTGTGCGATCTTTGAGAAGAATTGAAACACGCAGCCAACGAGTGCCATGTCACGGCTGTGGGTCGTGGCCGCCTGGACAAGAACTGTTCCGCGGCACACGAAACCCACCGTCACGAACGCCGCCAAGTCGAGCTTGCACCCCATGGCAAAGCTCGCGACGCCCGCCAGCACGCGGCAAACCGCGCTCGCGACCTCGGACGACGGTTGCCGTCCGAGAATCTGGAACAGCACGGGGATCAGATCCTCGTTGATGACTTGGCCAAACACCTGCGACTCGTCACACAGGAGCCGCAGCAGCTTGAGCGCCGCAGCTTCCACTTGGCGATGCAGCGCACGCTGGCGCAGACACCCAGCGAGCGAGTGGATCGCGTTATTGGCCGCGATGATGGGCACGAGCTCTCGCTCGGCGCCGATCGCGAGCAGCGCCTCGCACGCGAGCCGCTTGAGGTCGACGCTTTCGCTGGGCTACGCCGACCATCGTTTTCCCCGTCACATCCTCGGTCCGTTCTTCCCCCAGCGGATGGCCAACTGCGTACGTACCGTATCCAACAGGCGTAGACAAATCGCGACGCCGTTGAGCCCCGCGGCGGTCTGGACGTTGGCGCGCCGCGTCTCGAGGCAGCGCGCGAGCCGCTCGGCCGCGTCCCGAACAAGCGCCGCGTCGTCCTGCGCGTTCTCCAACAGCCGCAGCAGCGCCGCGACCAGCGACCGCTGGTGGGCGTCGCTGCGCTGCGCGCCGTCGGTCCCGTCGAGCTGCGCGAGCAGCTCCAGCGCGAGCCGCATCACGCGGAGCCGCCTCTTGCCGGGCTTGGCCGGCGTGAGCAGGCGCAGGCAGTGGACGGGCACGGCCAGCAGCGGCAGCCGCTCGGCGAGAAGCGCACGCGCGTGGTGGCTATTGGCCAACGCGAGCGTCGCCAGCAGCTCGACGAGCGTCTCGACGACGTCGACGGGCGTGGTCGCGATCGGGTCGCACGCGGCCGAGGCCAACGCCGCGAGCACGTCGCGGGACGCGTCGCGGAGCAGCTCGTCGCGCGCGTCGTGGTGGCGACAGACCACGACCAGGTCGGCGAGTACGGTGCGCACGGTCTCGGGTGACGCGAGCGCCGCGTGGGGCTCCTGGAGCGCCGAGAGCAGCACCTCCACGGACGACATCCCGGTCAAAATGTGTCTCCATTTAGGGGATGTTGAAGGAAGGGGGAAATTACCATGATCGGTCCGAGTCCTTTGGATTGGGTATAAAACACATCCTTCGATGATGTGATTGGTAGATATTACAAAGTTGAAACCACCCATCACCAGGAGGAGATTCGACCATACCACCCAGTCACAGGGTGTTTGGGTGATAGCGGGGGCGTTCTGTTGAAGCCGAAGAGATCCCACGAACAACACGAAACAATGGATCGTGTCGACGCCATGGACCACGGCGACGACGCCGTGGACACGACGCCGTTCCTGGCGGACGAGCGGTCTGTCAAGCGCACGCCCCGACGGCGCTGGCGACCCGAGATGGTCGCGCTCGCGCTGGTCATGGTGCTGCTCGTGGCGATCCATATCTCCTTTGTGCTGCTGCTCCGCAAGACGACGTTCGAGCTACGTCGGCTCAGCGTGCCCGACATGTGCCACGCACAGAGCGCCGGCGGCATCATCGTCGAGTTTGACAACCCGTCGTACTGTTCGCCCCAGATCGGCCACGTCCAGCTCACCATCTCCAAGAACGCGACCGAGCTGCTCCAGCTCGCGCTCCCGGCGTTTGAACTGGTCTCGGGCAACTCGACCCTCGTCTCGACGCTGTCGTTCAACATTCTCGCGAGCCCCGAGACCATCCATGAGCTCGTGTTTGTACAAGGCGGGAACTACTCGCTCGCGGGGGACGTCGTGGTCCACATCTCGTGTCTGCTGGTCCCGTTCTCGATCACACTCGATCTCAGCGATCTCACGGCCCAAGAAAAACACAAACGGCCCAAGCAGCTCGCGCGCGTCCAAGCGTTTGATGGCAACATGATCCGCCAAGAGCTCGACCGGCTCGTGAGCCAGATCCTCAAGACCATTGCGCTTTCCCACATCCACACCGAGAGCGATGACCAAGTGTTTTTCGCGTACACGGATGTGACGTTCTCGTACGAAGCGACCGTGCTGTGGAACATCCCGTCGCTTGCGGTCTCGCTACAGACTGATACCCACAAATCCATCTTGAAGGCCGGCTTCAAGCGTTTCCTCCTCGGGAACGGCGACACGTTCATCTCGGGCTTTAGCGACATCTACAAGAACGAAACGGGTCCCTTGCAAACCATGCTCCAGTCGTACTTGAGCGGGAAAGATATTGATCTCCACGTGAGCGGCAGCAACGCTGGGTCCTCGTGCCTCTCGCTGCAGTTGCTCGACCTCGTTGACGTCAAAGTCAGTGTGCCGGCCAAGATCGACGGCCAGCCGGCGCTATTGCGACATTACCTGGTGGAACCCGTGCTCAAGGAGCTCGACTCGAAGACGCACACGTGCTTGCTGCAACTCGACGTCTCGATCACGCTCCACAATCCGCTGCCGATCCACTTTGAGCTGTACGAGTTGTCGTTCAACCTACGGTACCACAACCGCCGCGACGCCGTTCCGCACCGCGTGATGCTTACACACATTGACGACCGCACCGCCGTGGCCTGGGCAGCCCACGACGTGCGCAACGTGTCACTCTCGGCCGAAATCCGCGCGTTCGACGTGTGCAAAGACCTCGTCAAAATCTACCTCAAAGACGAGCTGGCGTTCTCGCTGGACGCCGGTCAGATCCGCATGGCCGCCGGCACGGGCAACTTCACGATCCCCTTTCACGTCGACGAAGTCCCGATCCACCCGAGCACTCCGCAGAACGCACTCCGTCCTCGTATGTGATGGTGGACACGCCGCCTGGGTTGGGAGAAGAAAACCCAATCGACGAGAATCGTCTACAAGGACGAACGACCTGGTGCGTTGGTGTGTGGTTGTGCAGTTGAACATTCGTGATCAATGAGAGAAGACCAACATAGATGGTGCTGTTGCCAGCCGGCGGTGAGCACGCTGGAGGGAGTGCTCACCGCCGTCGAATCGCTGGTCATCACCAAGACAGCCCATGGATGCACCCCACCAGGCACAGGAACGGATTTGGTCTTGTCGATCACACGCACAGCTACCACACACAAACTCCACAATGCCATACCCAACAGGAAACACCCACAAACCAGCGCTCTTCGGACGTCATCTCCTCACCTAGTCGCCCGCCATGGTTCACGCCCACAGATCGCTCGCCTGATCGATGCCTACACGAGTCGGAATATGTTGACTACGCAATGCTAGTAGTAAGTACCTCGAAGGTAGGCGATTTTAGATGGGATCGACAACACGGCCTTTTTGGAAGTGTGCCGACGTTGTTCTCTCCCACAACGATTTCTTTCTCGCTCACACTCACTCGGCGATTCATGAAGGGATGGTCCAACGTTTCATGCACTTCAACTTGGGTCGCGGTCGGTGGTGGATGTCGCGCGAAGGTCGCTTGAAGATTTCCCCTAGTTACCACACCAAGCTCACTTCCATTCCGTGACGAGAAAATCGACCAATATGGGCAAGGCACTGTCCAAGCCCGTGTGCCTGGCCGCGGGCGTGAGCTACCCGGCGTACGCGAGCTTCAAGGCGCTCGAGTCGCCGTCGCCCCATGACGACAAGCAGTGGCTCACGTACTGGGCCGTCTACGGTATCTGCACGTCCGCCGAGACCATCTCGAGCCGCTTCCTCAACTGGGTTCCCGGGTACTACGTGCTCAAGATGCTCGTGCTCATCTGGATGATGCTCCCGCGAACCAAGGTAGATCAGCATCCAGCCCTTTTTTTTTAATTACGTGTCCATGACTGACGGAGGAATGCGGCGGACAGGGCGCGTTGATCTTGTACAACCACGTGATCTACCCGCTGCTCAAGAAATACGAGCCACTCATCGACAAGAAGCTCGTCGCCGCGCAGGAGGCCACGGACGAGTGTATCCAGGACATCCAGGCCAACGGAGCCCAGGCGATCGCGCGCCGCGTCGTCGCCGTCCAGAACAGCGAGCTCGTCCAGAACGTGGCCAAGGCGCTTGCGCACCCGCCGACGTCGCCGCGCTCCTCTCAAAAGACCCCTTTGAACGACGGCGCTGCCACGCAATAAATTCCAATGTACACGTACATGAGTGTGGCGATCAGAGGCATGTATTTGAGCGGTCGGTCGGAGCGTCCATACGGTATTCCGCCGCCCTTTAAAAGCTGTGGTGGTAGTTGAAGTCTTCGCGCGACGTCTGGCGGTCAATGTACGAGTGGGCCTTGAAATGCTCAGCCTGGATGAGCTCAGCGAGCATGGGAGCGACCGACAGGCGCTTGATCTTCTCCGAGTGTTCGCGCTTCGGGTCGGCGGGGATCGTGTCCATGACGACGACCTCGCTAATGGCCGACTCGTCGATGATGCGCTCCGAGTCGCCGGTCAAAAGCGGGTGCGACGCAAAGCAGTAGATCTTGCGCGCGCCCTTCTCCTTGGCGAGCTTCGTGAGCTTGGCGAGCGTCTCGCTCGTGTCGATCAGGTCGTCCACGACGATCACATCGGCGCCCTTGAGGTCGCCGACGATCTCGGCCTTCTTGTAGTCGACGCTGCCGTCCATGCCGTGGATGAACGCAGCAAAGCGCGCGGGCGAATCGGGCAGCCACTTGTTCAGGCCCTTTTGGAAGCTTCGCGCACGGCGCAGGCACTCGGCGTTGGGCGAGAGCACCACGAGCGGGCGACGGAGGTGCACCTGCGTCGCAAAGTACTCGACGCCGGCCATGGTCGTCTCGAGCGTCTCGACGGGGACGTGCGAGCTGAAGAAGCACGCCTCGTGGCCCTGCGAGCGCAGCTGCAGGTCCACGCCGATCACGCGGTCCACGCCCATGACCTCGAGCATCTTGGCGATGTCGGCGGCCGGGCTGTGCAGGAACTTGGAGTTCAAGCTCGTGGCCACGGGGCTCGCGCGGCGGTGGTGCTTGTACGCATAGTACCTACAAGGCAAAAGGGGGGAGGCATCCGTCAGCCGTTGGCTACAAGCGCTCGGTTTTCTCGTGCCAAGACTCACGGGATGACCACGGTCACGCGCTTGGCGCTCGCGCGGCGCATCGTGCTGACCATGAGCAGCATCTCGATGATGTTGTCGTTGACCGGGCTCGCGAGGCTCTGCACGAGGTACACGTCCTTGCCGCGCACGCTCTCGCCGATCTGGACCTGGACCTCGCCGTCGGCGAAGCGCCCGAGCTTCATCTTGCCGACGCGCGTGCCGAGGCGGCGCGCAATGTCGTCGGCGAGCTCGAAATGGGACGAGCCCGAAAAGATCTTGAGCTCGTGGCAGCCCGGGATGAACATGCCGGCGTGGGTACACGGGTGCTTGTCCGACGGGAAAAAGGGCGAGAACGGGTCCACGCGCTTGCGGTCGTGGGGCACGCCGAACTCGAGGTCGCGGAGGTCGCGCTTGTCCGACTGCGCAAACGCCGCGCGGCCGTCGAGCGAGCGGTGGGCGGCGCCCGCCGCCGCGCCGCCGAGGAAGAGCGCGACGGCCGGCTGGACGCGCAGCGACGTGGCGCGGAACGCGAAGACCATCGCGGAGGAGGAGCGGAGGAGCGGAGGAGCGGAGGAGCAGAGGAGGATTCGTCCGTTCCGTCACGAGAGGCGAAAGGGAGCGAATGCCCAGCGGACGCGCGAGCCCCTGCGAGCGAGAGAGGCGGTGGTAAGCGTCCGTCGGCTCGCTTACGATTGGTTTGGGGTCGCATTCCCAAAACAAGGTGAGATCCACCACCGGTGGAGACCCCACCCGGTGGTTGAAGTGGTGGAGAAGATATACCTTGTTTTGGAAAGGCGATCCACGTACACCTCCGAAAGGAGGTGGTTTGGGATTCATGAACGGGTTACACGGGTGCAAAAGTACATCTCTTCTTGACGCGGAAGGATGGCTCCGCAATTGGTTCATCGGCCAAGTCGTACGCAAAGATAGTTGTCAGAAGTACACCTCAAGGCAAAAGCACGAACATCCCTACAGATGTGGATGCTTGAGTGGTTCCGTGTCAACTGGATGTGTATGCGATCCCAACACGGATGTATCCAAACCGTCTAAGCAGGCGCTGCAGCTCGCACTCCGATGGAGGAAGCCTACTTGCCCTCAGCCTTGAGGCTGTTCTCAAGCAACTCACCAAGGATATCGTTCAGACCAGGCAGCATCGAGCGGCCATCCTCGAGCAGGCCAGCAGCGACCTGCGAGTTCGTGTAGATCTGTTGTATCGGTGTAGGAAAAAAAGTTAGTTGTGGACTCGTTGTTCGCCAAAACCCGATTGCTTCGTACCTGGCGGGCAACCTTCTCGGCGAGCGGCTTGTTTGTTTCGCGAAGCTTGTTCAGATCCACGATGATGCGGTGGCGCGGGTTAATCTCCATCACGTGCTTCAGTGCACTGCTCATGTCCTGGCCCGTGCGGTCGTTCACCATTGCCATCATCCTAAACGAGGAAGAACAGCCCGTTAGTCCGTGTGGCTGTGTGGCCAGCTAACCCATGCTGCAAATCGTACTTGCGGATCGACGCCGACTCGTGCTCCGAGATAATAGCCGGCGACTCCGTGAGGCGCGACGTGAACTATCAAGTACCAGCCAAAGGGTTAGAAGGACCGCCAGGGTGGGTAGGAGTTGGTTGGCTGTGGGCATACTTTGACTTCCTTGACGTTAGCTTCCAAAGTGAGCTTGAGCCACGCACCAAAGTGGCGCTGCTCGTCCTCCGTAAGCTTGGGCGTCGTCGCGTCATCGGCATCATCGAGATCCAGCTTAGCGTTCTCAGCCGAGACGACCTTACGACCGTTGAACTCGGCGACGTTGGTCATCACGAAGTCGTCAATCGGGTTGTACACGAACAGCACTTCCTTGTTCGACTTCCTAATATGGCAAATAGCACGCACACGCACCCAGAAACCATCAGTGACCGGGCTCAAACGATGTGATCACGACGACGAGTACTCACTTGAAGGCCTCAAAGTAGGGCGAAGACTCGGCAATCTCACGGCTCGGCGCGCACAGGTAGTAGATCTCGTTCTGGTCCGGCGGGCAGCGCGAGACGTACTCATCTAGCGTCGTGAGCTTATCGCTGTCGACCTGGCTCGATTCGTAACGGAGAAGCTTGGCCAGCGAGGCCTTGTTCTGGAAGTCTGTGCAAATACCTTCCTTGATGAACTGGCCAAACTCCTTGAAGAACAGCTCAAACTTCTCTGGCTCCTTCACCGACTGCTGCTCAAGGAAGCGGATGATGCGGCGCGTGAGCACATCCTTGAGCTTGACAATAAGCCGGCTGTCCTGCATCTTCTCACGCGACAAACTCAGCGGCAGGTCCTCACTGTCGACGACGCCGCGCACAAAGCGCAGCCAATCGGGCAGAATATCGGGCGAGTTGCGCTCGATCAGCACCTTGCGAGAGTACAGGCTGACGCCGGGTTCGAGGCGCGCGTAGCCAAACTTCTCGGTGTGGCTCGAGCCGATGAAGAACAGCGTCTTCATCTCAAGCGGCGCGTCAGCCTTGAAGATAATGCGGTAGCGCGGCTCATCAAAGGCGTTCGCGATGAACTTGTAAAACTCGTTGTACTCTTCCTCCGAGACATCGCTCTCGCTCTTGGTCCAGAGCGCCTGCACCGTGTTGACCGTCTCGCCGTTGAGCACGATCGGGAACGACACAAAGTTCGAGTACTGGCGGATGATCGACTCGATGCGCGAGGCCTTGGCAAAGTCCTTGCACGTGTCCTTGAGGTGGATGACGATCTTGCTGCCACGCGACACGTCCGCGGCCGACGCGATCTCGTACGAGCCGCTGCCATCCGAGCGCCAGAGGTGGCTCTCGTTGCCCGAGATCGCCGACTGCGAAAACACTTCGACCTTGTCGGCCACCATGAACGCCGAGTAGAAGCCGACGCCAAACTTGCCGATGATACCAGTGAGCGCGTCACCCGAAGCGCCCGGAGTCTGTACAACACACGCTCCGTCAGTCGCAGGCGCTTGTGACCGTGTGTAGCCCACGCGATCTACGCACCTTCTCCTTGAGCTGCTCGAGGAAGGCCTTGGAGCCCGAGCGCGCGATCGTGCCGAGGTTCTCGACGAGCTCGCTCTTGGACATGCCGACGCCCGTGTCGGCGATGGTCAGCGTGTTGGCGGCCTCGTCGGTCGTGATCACGATCTTGGGCTCGAGCTCGGGCTCGATCACGGCCTCACCCGTGGCCTGCAGGTGGCGCAGCTTCTCGAGCGCGTCCGAGGCGTTCGAGATGAGCTCGCGCACAAACACTTCCTTGTCCGTGTAGATCGAGTGCGTCACAATGTCCAAAAGCTGGCGCGTCTCGGCCTGGAACTCGTGGCGGTCGGCTGTCCATCGACACACGCACACAGCGATTGGTCATTCGTTAGTCGTTTTCGTATCACCATGGATGGCTCGTCCCGATTCTCCAGGCAACGCACCTTTGTCGGCCGAGCTGGCGGTGCTCATGGCCATGGACAGCACGTGCTGGAGCGCGGCGCGCGGCACGCGCTGGGCCGCTGAGAGCGCGATCGCGTGGCGCGCGTGGGTTGCATGAGACGGGCCACGCACGACCGCAGCGGCGTGGGCACGGCGCGCGAGGCGGCGGAAGGTCGCGGCGCGGAGCATGGTGGGGAGGTGGCGGAAGTTTCTGGAACAAAATGCCAAAACGCCATGCATGGCCACAGCCGTCGGGTGATCTACACGCTTATGTTGCGATACGCACACCCTGTGACGATTCCGCAACATAAGGAAACGCAATGGGCACTATTTGTATATCCCCTCTCTGGAGTGACTCTGGATCGTCAAAGCGGGATCTTCAACCGGCAGAGATTCAGCCATCATGGCGGTCTCTTTGGTGGTGGACCACCACTGGTGGTGCGTCACAGGCGTCGGGAAGAGGAGGAAGACGGAGCGACACCCATGGGCCACGACGCTCTGGGTTTCCGGTTCTTTCCCGGCGAATTCGTCCCTCATCCGCGCTGACGCACGGACGCTGTGGTCGCATAGACGCTGGCCCAGGCGCCGTCGGTTCTGGACCGAGAAGAAACCCTATTTAGCAACTAGTATCCTCTTTTACTGGGATGGGTTGCTATATGAAGGTGGTTCCAGTTGAAGCCCTGCCCGTGGAAACACAGGTTGACGCGCTTTTCGCACCCAAGCACCCACGTCTCAAGCCTCCGCATTCCCCAAGCAGCGCTCCCCCCGCCATTGCTCTCGACATCTCCAAAGCAACGCCATGTGGAAGCGACTGGTCTCTGTGCGCTCGCCGGTCGCGAGTCGTCGTGCGTTCACGAGCAGCTCGGCCGACGCGCTGCCGCCGGCCACGGCCACGGCGCTCCGCGATCTCCTGGGCGACCGCTTCTCGACGGCCGGCGCGATCCGCGAGCAGCACGGGCGCGACGAGTCGTACCACGCCGTGGCGCCGCCGCAGGGCGTGGCGTTCGTCGAGTCCACGGACGAGGTCTCGCAGGTGCTCAAGATCTGCGCGGCCTCGGGCACGCCCGTGATCCCGTTCGGCGCCGGCTCGTCGCTCGAGGGCCACATCTCGGCGACCCACGGCGGCATCTCGCTCGACCTGATGGGCATGAACCGCGTGCTGTACGCCGAGCCCGAGAACATGAGCTGCCGCGTCGAGGCCGGCGTCACGCGCGAGCAGCTCAACACGGAGCTGCGCGCCACGGGGCTCTTCTTCCCCGTGGACCCGGGCGCGAACGCCAGCCTCGGCGGCATGATCTCGACCAACGCGTCCGGCACGACGACCGTGCGGTACGGCAACATGAAGACCAACGTGCTCGCGCTCACGGCCGTGCTGCCCGACGGCCGCATCATCAAGACGGGCTCCAAGTGCGTGGCCACACCGACACCCTCTTCGAAAAAGGACGAACTGACAGTATTCTTTGTGTAGGGCGCGCAAGTCGTCGGCGGGCTACGACCTCACGCGACTGCTGATCGGCTCGGAGGGCACGCTCGCGGTGATCACCGAGGCCGAGCTCCGGCTGTATGGCATCCCGGAGGCCGAGAAGACCATGGTCTGTTCGTTCGGTTCGATCAAGGACGCGGTCGACGCGTGCGCGGCAGTCATGCAGATGGGCATCCCGGTCGCGCGCATGGAGCTCATGGACGAGCGCGCGGTCGACGCCATCAACAAGTACTCGAAGCTCAACAACGAGCTGCTGCCGTCGCTGATCATCGAGCACCACGGCTCGCCGAACGAGATTGAGGAACAGAGCGCGGTCGTGCAGGACATTGTGGCCGATTTCAACGCCAAGGACGTCCAGCTCGCGTCGACGGCCGACGAGCGCAAGAAGCTCTGGAGCGGCCGCCACTCGGCCTGGTGGGCCACGATTGTACGTTGGTAAATGGGTGCTTGTGATTTGAGGGCCAGGAGCTGACGGATCTCGTGTGGTCGGTGGGAATTAGAACCAAATGCCGGGCAGCCGCGCGCTGTCGACGGACGTGTGCGTGCCGATCTCCAAGCTCACGGACGTGATCGTGGAGACCCAGGCGGACCTCCGCGCGTCGGGGCTGTTCGGCACGATCGTGGGCCACATCGGCGACGGCAACTTCCACGTCATGATCCCGTTCCTGAGCGAGAACGAGGAGCTCATGCGGAACGTCAAGGCCTTTTCGAACCGCCTCGTGCTGCGCGCGCTCGAGGCCGAGGGCACGTGCACGGGTGAGCACGGCATCGGCGACGGCAAAATGGAGTACCTGATGCTCGAGCACGGCGACAGCGTCGACGTCATGCGCGCCATCAAGGCCGCGATCGACCCGCTCAACATCATGAACCCCGGGAAGATCTTCTACGGCTCGGGCAAGGAGCTCAACATCGGCGTCGCCGCGTAAAAAAAAAAAAAAAAACCTTCTCTCGGTACAGAGCTTTCCGACTCTTCTCTCGTAAACAAATACATTTAGTGTTGCCTTCACAGCATAGTTTCCCTTTACTACTGATATAACAACCAATCGAGTCATCCCAAACGAGCGGAAAAATAAAAAAAATCACGTTTTCGAAGCGCCCTCATGCCGCTCGCGTCGCCCGCGGCCACGGTCGTCGCCGTCGTGGAGGCGGCGGCGTCCTCCGTGGCGCCGTCCTCTCCTTCTCCTTCTCCCTCGGCGTCATCACCCGTGTCTCCGCTCTCCGCGGCCGCGATGGAGAGCGTCAAGCGCAAGGGCCGGCAGCTCTCGTCCGACTTCACGCAGTTTGTGACGGCCATGGCCCAAAAGGACTCGCCGGACGTGAGCATCCCGCTCGAGTTCAAGCTGCTCGCGGCGCTCGTCGTGCTGTTTCTGTTTCTCGTCTTTCTCATCGCCGTGCTCTGGGACCGCTACGGCAAGGAGCTCGGCGAGCTGTACACGCCCACGGCGGCCGGCGCCGGCGGCGACTCGAACGGTACGGTGCCACTCGGTTTCTTATTCCAACGGGTATTACCACGGTGGGTGCCGGTGGATGGGGGGTGCGTTTCTCATGTCCATCAACTATGTGCTGCTCATAGACGCCAACCCGCACGACGTCGCCGACGAGTACACGGTCTACCAAAAGCTCCCAACGTTTTTCTACGAGTACGTGCCCCGCAAAAAGCAGCAGTAATATATGTGTTTGGGGACCAGCTCCCAAGTCGTCTCCTTTACACGTCGAGCAGCTTGGCAATGTCCGAGGAGGCTGCAAGGTCCTTGGGGGACTTGCCGGCCTTGTTACGCGCGCCGGTGTTGGCCTTGGCCTCGAGCAGCGCCTTGACGACGGCGCCGAAGCCGCCGCGCGCAGCCAAGTGGAGCGCCGTGTTGCCCTCGGCGTTCGTGGCGTTCACGTTGGCGTCGTTGTCCAGCAGCTTTTCGACGGCGGTCGAGTGGCCCGCATTCGCGGCCTTCATGAGCGGCGTCGCGTCCTGCGCCGTCGTGGCGTTGACCTTGGCGCCGGCGTTGAGCAGCAGCGTGATCGGGTTGAGGATGCCGCGCGACGCCGCAAAATGGAGCGGCGTGTTGCCGGCGTCGTCCTTGGCGTCCACGCTCGCGCCGAGCTCGACGAGCCGCGCGACGACTGGTAGACGCAGGTGGTTCACGGCGTGGTGGAGCGCGCGCATGCCGCCAAAGGTCGGGACCTCGAGGTCGGCACCCTTGGAAGCCAAGTACTCGACGACCTCGAGGTACCCGTTGCGGGCAGCCCACACGAGCGGCGTACACCCGTAGACGTCCTTGGCGTTGAGGTTGAGCGGCACAGGCGCCTTGGCACCTTCGGTAGTCGATGGCGGCGGGTCCACGAGCGTCTGCAGCAGCTGCAGGTTGCCCACCGCCGCCATCTTGAACGGGTTCACATCCACGTCCGGCACTTCGAACTTGGCCTGCACTGGTGCCATCACGATGGGTGCGTCTCTCGTGTCTGTGTGTCGCAAGGTCGTTGAGGGCCGTTTCGAGATTAGTGAGTCGCTGTGTGTCTCGAGCAATTTGAGCGCGACGCTTCACGCTGCCGTCGTCCTCGTGTTCCGGTCGGCCAATAGCTCAGGATGTGGGCGAGCAGGCAATCTCATTCATATGAACGACTATTACGAAGGCGCTTGAAGTCAAATCGCACTGATGACGTACGGTAAATAGCGTGTTGTATCAAATCAAAAAGCTGCATCAGAGCTCAAGATGCTACGGTGGAACATCTCCATTTTGTCGTCAAAAGAGACGTCCGACCAGAAATCTTGAAAGTCATACGATGCATCGATCCAATTCTTCTTCAAAGCAACCATGCGCGCCACTCTTACCTGGAGGTTCAAACAGCGGTAGAACGGACGTTTTACACCAGTGAATATCAGAACACTACCATCCACATCACCAAACGTTGTCCCGATATCGAAGCGACACGACTTCTTCGACAAAGATACGCTGTCGAGGAGCACTCGTGTGTGCTCCGCGCTAAACACTTTGTTGCCGTTGCGATCCGCGAGACCAATGAGTGGGGTGCTTCGGATAGATCCATCGGACAGCTTCAAACGGAAAGTGTCCGTATCGTCGCGAATGAAAGTGATCTGGAAATGGTCGAACGCGTGTTTCAGCGGCTTGAAGTGTAACAACCCATTCCTCTCGTCGACTATGTTTGATATCTGCATCATCACAGGCGACAGATAGTCATTGCTGCGACGAAACAAATGCGACGCTATCACGAGCGATTCCAGAAACGCAACATTGAGCAGCATACATCGCACCCACGACTTCTTAAGTCTGTAACATCCATAGAAGTGGCACATATTGTCTTTGAACTCTCAGTTTCGGTAAATGAGCGTCGTTGGGGCATGGATGAGTATCTGGGGTACAATCACTTCAAGAAGAGTCATGGCTGGAGAGTGGAGATCGTCACGCGGCGGAACAACCACACACATCTTGGCGTCCTTAGTATTCGCACCGAACGCGGTCTTGTCGGCATGGACGAGGAGCTGGGCAGGAACAATTCCTCGGGAGAATGCCAGCGTTCTCGGCGTACACAGCCTTTCTCAAGTCTGCCACATCACGATCGGCTGGAACTTGAACTTTTTGAGCGCGCGTTCCCTTTTACGCTACCCCCTCCTGATCGACAAGAAGAAACCAAACTTGTCGTATCCGCCGGCTTGGTGATGCGGCTGCCAGAGTGGGAGCAAGTGGTCGGGTGCCACCACGTGTGTGTTGTTGATGCAAGAGCGACGCGTCACGCCGCGTCGCCACTGCCGTCGCCGTCGTGCTCGGGGCGGGGCGACTCGATGGCTTCGGGTTCGACGACAAGCGCCGGGTGGCGCAAATGGACGCGAGTGGCGGGGCCGCTGAGCGACTGGATCGTCGCCAGCTTGAGGCTCGTGCGCTTGCTCGAGCGGCGCACACGCAACGCCTGCACCTGTCCAAAGAGCTCTTCGATGGCGTTATCGAATGCCGCGAGGTCGTAAGCTGGCGGGCTAGTGCGGCAGTGGCACTCGTCGCTGGTTTGCTGGCCCGGACAAATGTCCAGCGCGCCCCGGCAGATCACTGTCTCGTGGCGTAGCAGCGCGACGCGTAGAAGCGCCTCGACAAATTGTGGGTACGTGAGCTGCTGGCGCGCGACGATCGGGGCACCGACGCCACTGCTCTGCGGGCGCTGGGCTGCGCTCAGCTCGGCGTTCAGGTCAAGGCACTGCTGAAAGATCCGCATGGCTCGGTTCTCGTCCACCGCGACGATGGGCGCTTTGTCGGCCGCTGGGCCATTCGCGCGTGGTGGCCGTCGTGCCTCGGCGTCCGAGGGGATCACGCGCAGGGCCTTGAGGACCGAGAGGAACGCGAAAAAGCTCATGGTCGTGGCCGCGGGCGTCTGTAATCGGTCCATGTGGTAGCTGTCACTGCACACGCGCACGGGCGCAGCGACACTGCGGCTCGCGACGGCCGCCGACGCGCTCGCGATGGTCTCCAAAAAGAAGCCGCTCAGACTGCCTTCGTGCTTGGTCAGAATGTGGCGCAGCCGGCGCCCCTGGCGGTCGTGGTGGTCCAGCAGGAACACGTCGCGAAAATGTGCGGCGTCTTGGATCTGCGCGTACACGGCCACGTGGTCGACCAGGAGCGAGCGCACGGCCTCCGACATCTCGATGCCCTCGGCCGCGAACGCGCGGAACTGGGCTGGGTGGGGCGCGTGGGCCGCGAGCATCTTGGCGGCGAGTGCGACAAACACGATGAGCCCCTCACGGCGCAGCGGCGTCTCGGTGAGCCCAAACTTGGCCGGGTCGATGCACGGCACGTTGAGCGCTTCCAGCAGGCTCAGCCGGTTGGGGATCTGCAAGAGATCGGTGGCAAAGTAGTGCGACGACGGCGGTGTGGTCGCGAGCGCCGTCCGGCCGGCAAACTGCCGAAAGTAGAGCACGAGCACACGGTAGGAACGCGCGAGGAGGGCCTTGATGCGCTTGCGCTCAACGGCGTCGCGGAGAATCTTGTCGAGGTCGCTACGCGCCCAGTCGAACTCGAACAGCGCGGAAAAGAAGGCCGCGTCGACCACACCGAGGCCGGACAGCACGTACGGGTCGTCGTCTTGCTCTTGTGGCGGCAGTTCGATGACCACAACCTCGGGTTCTCGTGGCGTTGTCCTCGAGTTGACTTGCTCTCGTGACGACACCAGGGGGAGCAGCGGTTCAGCGGAGGGTTCATCAGGCGCCATGGAGAAGACGACGCTCGAGTGGAAGTCATAGAGGTTCTTCTGGAGGCGGCGCTTAGCTGCACTCGGTTTCTTGCGACGCAGAGATAGTGAGGGTGTGGGCGATGGCGCCCAGTCACCGCGAGAGTGGCTGGACGCGAGCGAGGTCGAAGGTCGGTCGTGTGAATCGACGCGAAGTGACGGGAGCGTTGGTGTGGAGGCACTCGGAGTATTTCCTCGCGTGACTGGCCGGGAGCTTGCTAAGCTTGTCATCGACGTGCGTCTTGATGGGCCGAGAGAGTCTCGACGGCTGGAGGTGGAGAACCCATTCCCGTGCTGGTTGTCCATGTCATGACGTCGCTGACTTGGTTCCAGGAGTGCGAGCCAGAGAGGCTTGGCCGAAGCTTGTTGTCTTTCTTGCGGCACATACTTGAGGGGAGAATTCAGTTTGGAGGATGCAAAAGGGTGGCGAATCGGTTTTCTATTGCTACGCCAATCTACATACTCGGCCTCCTGGCGATCCAACATAGCGCGGATGGCATGACTGTCTCGGGAGGTTGCCTTCAGATACGGCGAGCAAACCACCGGCGATTCCATCGTCAGCTGCTGACTTGTGCGTGGTAAACAGCGCCGAAGAGTCGGTAGAGAAGCAACTCGTTTGGCGGTCGGACACCCTTGGTGTTTTAAAATAGATCCCGATCCAAGCTTTCCAGCGTACCATCCTTCTCCGCCTTACGTTGACGGTATTGTTGTGCCTTGGCCTTCGACACGTACTTGAACTTGGAGATCTGCGGTGACGAAGTGACTTCCTCTTTGACTTCATCTAAATGCAACGTTTTTGTGGGCTCGTGCTCATCTTTGTCTTCCGACTCGCTCAGAGCCTTCGCCTTGGACTCGAAGCGATCGGCACTGGATCGAGCATCCTCATCATCTGACGGATATACCACTGAACCATCCTGCACCGACAGGGGTGAGAAGAGGAGACTAGTGCAACCCGACAGTAGCTGGACAGAGTGACGCCGATCAAGTAGTGACGGTTGTGTGTCGACCGATTCCGCGTTCTGGCGCGCAGGGAGGGGTGGTCGGCTCGCGCCACTACTTCGATTGCTCTCAGTCATCTCCTTCGCATCGAGACTGCCACTTCCGTCAAACGCCACGGGAGTCGCGAGCAAATCAGGAAGCGCGCTACGGCCTTTCTTTGGCGACGGGGTAGATGTACCGTTGTGCGTCGAAGCAGCATCTGGATAGAGGTGCTTTTGGCTCACCGAATCCATCGAATTGCGAGGGCCTGGTGAAGAAGCTCTGCTAGAAGATACTGAGTTGATCGTCGGAATAGCATGAGAAGAAAGCATGGACGCGACATCTTCAAACGTGGCGGAACTGCTTCTGCGCTCAGACCTCTGAGACGGCGACTGCACAGACTCCGTGCTGTAGCTCCCACGTCGTCTGAGAATACCATCACCTTCAGTCCGGATCGGCACTGAGTGCTGTTTGCGAAGTCGGGTACGCATATGCTTTGCCGCCATGGCTTGGGCGAGGGGTAAATCGATGGGAACGGCCATCTTGCCCTTGGACGGAGAAACGATCAAAGCAGGTGATGCCGTACCACTTTTCGCTGGGGAGAAGCTTCCTAGCGAAGGGCGTCGCTCAAATCCAGCAGGTGACGTGTTGGAACCGGGTCCACGACGATAACGTGGTGACGCTGCATGCATTGAAACACGCAAAGATGAGTCTGTCACGGCCTGGAGGTCCGGAAACAACGGTGGGCGTTGCTTTGGTCGCACTCGCACGTGGAGTACTTCGTTTGGCACAATGTGTAGTGGTGAAAGTACTTCAGATCCATCTGATGCAGTGATGCCTATGATACATAGCCGCAACATATGACGGTGAGCGACAGCAGCAAACAGTACAGTTTACACGCTAAAGGAGATGTACCTTCAACTGAGTGTGCACGTAGCATCCTCCGTAAATTCTCATAGAGTGCCCGCTGATTCCACGACTTGTTCACAACAAATCGCACCTTTCTCGGGTTCTTGAGTCCTTCGACCACAAGTGTCACACAGAGCGAGTCCTCTGTGCTGATATCCATCGAGAGCCGCCGGCGAACACGATCCACCAGAGGGCCAGATATCACACGATACATGGCATTGGAGAAAATACTCGTATTCGGGCTTGTCGCTTCGGCTGGAACCGAGTCTGCCTCTTCCTTTGTGATGTCTTCGTCTTCATCAAACGAGGAGCCTGTTGTGCTCGTCGGTTCGTCGAGACACCCATCTTCTTGATCAAAACCGCCGACTGCTTCAGATGCCCGCGAGTAATCATCTTGGGCCGCTTGAATGCCGTGGTTCGACACCTCATAAGCAAATGTCACGGCACATACCGACAACGGTCCAAAGATGACGCCCTACACAATGTACGTGATGCAAGGCCGTAAGCACAGACTCATTAGAAATCTACGAGCTAACGCGTACCTCAAAGCCGAAAACATACACCCCGAATACAACACTGAGTGCTGATACATACGAATTCAGTGCGACGATACTCTTTTCGTACAGCATGTCGTCGAGAAGCGTGAAGGCAAAATATTGCACCCCAAACAGTGCAATTGCCTTGATGAATGACGAGGTTACCCAGATTGATGCGACCCACGGGATGCACACTAGGTATGGAGGGATAATTGGCACGATTGAAATGAGGAACGTAATCGTCGTCGCAAGGTACACGAAGTCGGCATTCTGTGTCAAGGAGACTCGATGTTAGATCCAGTGCAGACTGTCCACTAAAGCACGGTTCAAGTCACCACGTACCACGACACTGAACGATACCAACGTGACTAGCGCATGAAGACTCGACATCTTGAGAGGTAAAAAGAAAACACCTTCGACGACTTTGCGAAGGGAATGCACGACCTGAGGTCGCTTGTCAACTTGAATGGGTAGCAAGTCTTCCACAAAACGCTCAATCGGATCCCAGTTTGTGCAGAGCAGGTAGAAAAGTGAGGAGATGAAGAAAAACGCGCGAATACCGAGACTCACAAACGCTATGATCAGCGTGAATACCAGGAAGATGAGCTGCGCGACGGATCCGAATGCGATGGAGCTGACCTCGATTCCTTTGGACGTCCAATCTGTGAGCTGCACTGACGTGAGGTTGACTGAGTCGACTTTCGAGTACGCGAGTGACACTACTTGGAACAACGTCATGTTCTCTGGAAGCCCAAACCTCCGATACAATGGTTCGCTTGACGTGAGGTTGGTATCACCGACTTTTCCGTCGAGGTAGTACGTTTTCACAAGGCTCTTGACAGGTGGCCACCACATGGTTTCGTTATAGTTGTCTTCAATGCCGCTCAAAGCCGCGGAGATCATCGCGCGACTGTTCTCAACTTGCTCGCTCCAAATTTCACGAGTCCGCTCATCGTTGATAAAGTTTTTCTGGATCCATGTCGACAAGCCCGCCGCGGCTCGGCTACCTTCCATGTAGCTCTCGGTCCCGAGGTAGAACATGACGAAGATACCCTGTTCAATACAGCAACGTCAGATTCTGGCATCCGAGTTTATCAAGCACGCGCTTCCAACCACGCACAGTAATGAAGAAGCCGAGAATCAGAAGCATCGACACGAGCACGTCGTCCGAGATGAAGTAGCGGTAGTAAAACACGCGGCGGTCAAGGATCTTAATGAGGCTGAGTAGCAAGATACATACGCCGATCCCCACGTGGAGGAACGACACCATCGAGTACATGCGCATCCAGATCGAGACAGCGCCAATGAGCGTGAACACGAAGATGCCGTAGTTGAGGAAGAGCTCTTTGGCCGTGCGGCGCGCGCCGTGCGGGTGGTAGAGCAAGATCTCGCACGACTTGGAGAACACGCACGTCAAGAATCCCTGTCCAAACGCCGACGTCAGTCGTCCACCACCGGAATCGTACGAGGGGGGGGGGTTCCTCCAACCACACGCACATGCTTGTCGACGTCCGGGTCGTCGCTGAGGTACTGGAGCACCGAGATGACGTTGTTCTTGGCCTGGCGCAGCGCCTGGGAGAAGAGGATCGCCCAGACGATGAGCCGTAGGTAGCTCTCAAAGAGCAGGAAATTGAAGTAGAAGATGCCGATGATCAACACGGTCGAGAGGTTGCCGATGACCTACATACCAACCCACGCCGTGAGAAGGCGCATGTCCAGGGTCCTCTTTTCCCCGTTTCCCTTGTGTACCTGCGCGAGGATGGCCTCGACGAACTCGGTCATGGCGAGCGAGTCTTCGCGGAGTTTCTGTGGGCGAACACCCACCAACGTCAACTTTCGTCCGCCAGAAAAGAAACGCAGCCTCCAAAGAGCGAATGACGCTAAAGGACTGACAATGTCTTTGTTTCAAACACCTGTATAAAACCATTTACATAATACACCCAAATGTTTGGAAGGATGAAAAAAACACAATACGGAGGGATGGTTTTTGACGTTTTCTGGAGCCATCCGGCTGGTTCAACGGAAAGCGGAGCCATCTTCTGGACCGCACACTCGTCGACTGGTCCGCGATCGTTCATGTGGCTGTCTCTCCATGTGTCCTCGGTGGAACAATGATGTTTTTCATACTCATATAGATGTGTGTGGTAAATGTGCCTCGCTACGCTGTGTATGGGGAGGCATATAACGCGCACGAAGTTAGATCACGCTTGGTATCGAATCTTCAATCGCATCTTAGAAGAAGAGAAGGTTCTTCATGGCCTCCATCTCCTTCTGCTCCATGGTCTTCGCCTTGCCTCGCTCTTCGCTCTCCGATGCGTGCGAAGCGGCGAACGCGTCGGACCGAGTCGGCGACACTGGCGCGCCAAAGCTGCCTTCGAGCATGGCGATGGACGAGTCGACGGGCGACGCCGGCCGCTCATCGCCCTCGCTCTCAGGGATCAGCTGCGATCGGTTGAGCTTGGGCGGCTTGTCGGCGCTGGTCAGGCTATCGCTACGGGGATCGCTTGCCGCTGTGCCACCTACAACGAGTCCGTCCCACAGGCTTGCGGTCGGCTTCACGCTTGGCTGACGTGTAGGCTGCGGAGAACCAAACGCCTCCATTGCACTCGGCTGTCGCGAGGCCCGTCGAACGGGCGACGACGGCTGTCTCGCACCAAACAACGCGTCGTCGACGCCGTAGCTCCTCGCGAGGTCTTCCATGCTGAGCTGGACAGACGGCGCGATCGGAGGTGGCGCCTCGCGTTTGGGTGGGTCGCCCTCGCTGGACGAGATGAGCTTTTCCACCTCGTACATGCGTGGCATATCCCACGTCGTCTGAACCGCTGCGGCGACTGTCGGCGGAACAAAGATCTCGTCCACGGACGACCGACGTCGCGACGGACCACTGACACCAGTTTGTCCCGTACTAGACTGCTCGCGCGCGAGACGGAACTGGAGCCGCATCTTGATCTTGTCCATTTCCTCCATCATCTTGCGGATCTCCGTGAGGTCGGCTTCCACCAGCTTGTGCTTGGCCTCGGCCGCACGGAGCTTCTCGTCGTCGTCGTCGTCCTCCTCCTCCTCCTCCTCCTCTTCATCGTCCTCTTCATCCTCTACGTCGCTCTCTTCCCCACTGAGATCGCTGTCGTAGCTGTTGTCATCGTCCGAGTCGGCTCGTGGCATGGTTCGCGGGCGGCGTCAAAACTGGACCAAGAACACGTTCTGCCACGTCGTTTCGTTGTTGGCGCGGCTTTCCGATTAAGTACGATCCATCCTCACGGGATCTGATTGGTGGAAACCCTATCTTCGATGTTGAAGTGGCATTCGGCCAGCGCATCGTTTTCGTTGGGGGGATTTTTCGTGGTTTGCGTGACGGCACAACTCAGCTCACGCTGGCCAACATGAAGCCATTACAGCCCCACGGATCGGTTCTCTCTCCGCTGGGCACACAATCGTCTGTGGCGGGCGCACCTCCACCACGTAATGCCCAGGGGAGCGACGAACGAGACGAGGCGTGTCCTCCCCTCTGTCAGTGGCCATTCTGGCGGTGTATGGCAGTTGAACGCACCCGGCTTGATCTCCATCGTCTCCTCCATCTCCTCCTCCCATCGCGGATCCGGTCCTCTACGGTTGTGACTGAACTAAGCGTTTGCTTTCCCACATCAAGACGGTGCCCCAGCTGATCCCAGTCGTCAATGTCCACAAGGAACGATCGTGTGGATCTCTATCCAGTCACATCGGGGTGTCCAAGAGAGTCACCGAGAAAGGAACATAACGGCGGACGCGATTTTACATGCGTCTGCGGCATAACGGAGAGAGGCGCTGGCGACGGCGTCGCATGTGCTGTCAGGAACAGCTCCCCCATCAGTCCACAAAGAGGAGGAGGAGAAGGTGGCTCCACCTGGCCATCGCGCAGGCCAACACGGAAAGATCGGCACGACCGGGTTTTCCGTGGACCACTATGTATGCGGACGATCGTCAGATGTCCGGCGCGGCACCTGTTTCCCCAACGCGCCTCGCCGGCTCCTCCTCTTCCACCACACCGACACACCCTACAACTCCACGACGCCATACGATCTGACCACACGACGGCCATCTTGACCAGCTGGTTTTGAGCCATCCGTATAGTCCGACGGATCTCATTTCGATTGGGTCGTGTGAAACCTATTCCCCATGCTGGTCTCTTCCATTGAGACCTACCCCTCTTTTGATGGTCTCGGACGGCTGGCGCCGTCTCTCTCTCGTTTTCCACCCGTCGGTGGGAGGGCGTCTCTCTCCCTTGAAACATCTTGGTTTTTGTATGACTTGGCGGCTGGCCGAGTGAGCTGCTGCCACGTGAAAGGTCCCCCCCAACGAGTTTGATGAGCGGCGCCCCTCGCTTCAATTCTCCAGCATCCGATAAACCTCTCCAAATGGCATTTCAAATCCCCTAAAACAACCCAAAAGCCCTCTCATAACGTATACTACCATGGAAACAAGTGTAGTGTGCCGCACACGGTTCCTCTCCCCATCAGAAATTCAGACATCCGTCGCGGTCGCTGATTGGCTCAATCGCGAGCGAGGGAGAGCTGAGCTGGCCGGGGGGGGAGAGCATTCCCGAGGAGAAGGGAGGGAGGGGGAGCGAGGGAGCGACGCGGCGCTTGCCGCGCGGCCGAGCCTCCGCCACCTTCCTCACTACCTCACTCTCCAACCTGCAGCCGACTCCTCAGCAGTCCAAGCTCCCCTCGGCTCCCCCCCTTCATTTACAACCTTAGTGGACCATAATGCGAACGACTGGAGTGCTGCGCTTGCTAGTGCTCGCGGCCGCCGCGCTGACCGCCTGCGCGAGCGCGGACGCGCTGCCGCAGGACCGCCACCTCGCCGTGGCTGACGCTGCCGCCAACGGCGTCGCCGACGTGGCCCAGGCCTCGCACGTCTCGCGTGTGCTCCACAAGAAGGAGGCTGCCGCCCCGGCCCCGGCGCCGGCCCCCGCCGCCTCGGAGGAGGAGGAAGAAGAGGAAGAGGAGACGGAGACGCCGGCTCCGACCGAGAAGAAGCACCACAAGAAGACGCCCGCCCCGGCGCCGGCTCCGGCTCCGACCACGGCTGCGCCGCCCGCCCCCGCGCCGACCCCGGCCCCTGCTCCGGCGCCCGCTCCGGCCCCTGCCCCGGCTCCGGCCCCGGCCACTGAGGATGAGGCCCCGGCACCTGCGCCGTCGAAGAAGCACAAGAAGAAGGAAGCTGCTCCTGCCCCGGCTCCGGCCCCGGAGACCCCCGCGCCTGCGCCGGCCCCGGCTCCGGCCCCGGCCCCGACCGAGACCAAGAAGGTCAGCGACAAGCGTACCAAGGGTTACAACAACACGGGTGTGATTGATGGCTCGTCGGAAGGTTCGTCGGAAATTGATAAGATTGATCTCCGCAACGCCGACAACTGGATCAGTGTGTACAACGACCCGCCGCTCCTCGTCATCAAGGCCTCGCTGTACGCGTTCATCTCGTACAACGACTCGCGTGTCTGTGACTCGTTCAACATGACCCTCAACGCTGTCGAGCAGAAGCCAGACGGCAACGGCACGTTCTCGTACCACGTTGTGACCTACATTAACTGCACGAAGAACGGCGTGGACGAGACCCCCGGCCGCTTCATTTTGAACTTTATCCCGGAGGGCAAGCGTCTCCTGCTGACGGAGTGCGGTCACCGTGAGGAAGGTGAGATTGTCAACTGGCTCAAGATCACGGATGAAGTGCCGGAGTGCATGACCCCGCACGAGCGTAAGAGCTTCCTTGCCCAGCCGATGAAGCACATCCACGCCTCGAACGGCACGGGTACCGATGTCGCACCCAAGCAGACCAACTTCCTTGCTCGACTGGAAGAGCTGGACGGTCGTGAAGTGGCCATTGCAGGCTCAGCGACGGTCGCGCTCATTGCCGTCATTGTGGTCATTGTCGTGTTTGTCATGCGCAAGCGCAAGGCCCAGAAGGACCTGGAGCGTACGATCGCCGGCGCCAAGGCGGAGCACGCCGACGACGAGGACGACAAGACGGACAAGGACGAGGATGAGGACGACAAGAAGGAGAAGAAGGAGAAGAAGAAGGAGAAGGACGAAGAGGGCTCGTTTGTGAACTCGCCGGCCGTCAAGGTCTAAGCGGCGTTGCTCGGACATCCCTCTCTCTTTCTCTGCGCTTTCGTCTTCATCCTTAGAGCAGTGGTCTCTCTTTCCTTTCGCGTTTCAAGCCCCCTCGATGTTCTTTCGGGGTTGCTCGCTGAGTGGGGGCGAGCACCTGGAGATGCGCCAAGATTGAGTGTGTGTTATATTTTGTTCCAAATACAAGTGCGAATTACTACCCCCTCTCTACATGGCCCATGCCCATTCCCATCATGAGCCGTCGCTGCTGTAGAAGCGCACAGTGCCGTCATAGGACGTGGTCGCGAGCTGCGGGTGCAATGGGTTGAACGCCACGGACGTGACGGCGTCGGTGTGGCCCGCGAGCCGCGCGAGACAGCGGCCCGTGCGGATGTCGTACAGGTACGCGAGCCGGTCCTCCGAGCCCGTCGCGACGTACCGCATACACGGGCTGAAGGCCGCGCCGAGCGCGTGGACGCGGTTGACGTGTTCGCCAAAGCGCATGACGCAGTTGTCGGCGCGGATGTCCCACAAGTGGACCGTGCTCGTGGGCGCGGTGGTGAGCACCAAGTCGTAAAAGTTGGCCGGGTGGCTCACAAAGCACGACGCGCGGGGCAGCGCGACGCCCAGCGCGGCGCGTGTGTGGGCCTCGCGGATCACGCGCGCCGTGCGGCCGGCGGCCACGTCCAGGATACGCAGCGACCGGTCCGACCCGGCCGCGAGCACGAGCGACGAGAGGAACGCGCCGTTGACACACGCCAGCGCCGTGACGGTCTGCATGTCGGGAAACTGCCACTGGGCGGCTTTTTTCTTGCGGCTCCGGTTCTCGTCGACCAGCAAGTCGTTCTTCTTGGCCTTTTTGGTCTGCGCGCGCGCGTGGAGCACGTCGATCTCAAACTGGTGGAGCCGCACGGCGTTGCCGCTCGCCGACAGGATAAACTTATCCATGTAGAAGAACAGCGCGTCGACCACGTCCTGCTTCATGGCCTTCTTGGCGCTGCTGGACGGCGTGGCCGCCGCGGCCTTGGGCGCGCCGCCGTGGAGCGTGAGCGACGCGACGTCGCTGTCGGCGAGCCACACGCGCGCCGTCTTGTCGCGCGCGGTCGTGACCACGAGCTCGTTGTTCTGGCTCCAGCGGACCGCGCGGACGGCGTGGTCGTGGCCCGCGAGCACCGTGCCCTCGCCCTGGAACTTGCTGAACGGCAGCTTGGAGAGCAGCGCGAGCCGGTCGGCGCCGCCCGACGCGAGCCACTTGGCGTCGGCCGAGTACTCGATGTGGTGGATCGCGCCCTGGTGGAGCGCCTTGGGGGGCAGCGCGTTCTTGGGCTGGAAGTGCTGGAGCAGCCCACAGCTCGTCGGGTACTCCTTGAGGAGAAACGACTCGATCGACGCGGCCTGCGGGCGCGCCGGTGGCGCTGCACTGGTCTTGCGCTCGGCGATCGAACGGCGCTTACCAAAGAGCGGCGTGGACGACGGCACACCGTAACCCGACGACTTGATCCGCGTGCGGAACGTAATGGGCTTGTCGAGCGTCTTGGTGTTGTTGTTGGCCGGTGGCGCCTTGGTGGACGCGAGCGGCGGCAAGTTGAGCACGCTGTCTTTGGGCGGCGGGCCCGTCGCGATGACCGATATCCGGTCCATCGCGTCGGCGTCACCGGTGTGGTCGTGGTCGTTGGTCTGGTTGTTGGACAAGCCGTCGTTGCTGGCTCGGAGACGCGCCGTGCGGTCGTGTGTGATCGAGCACGCGACGACCGTGAAGCATGGCAGGAACGCACTCGTGACGCCGCAGTAGATCATGTCGGACCCGTCGGGAGAGTAAAAGCTCACGTCGCGCGCGACTGCGATCGGTTCCAGCGAGCCACGCGCGTCCGTCGGGCACAGCGCCGCCTGGAAATCGTGGAGCAGCTTGAACTCGTACGAGAACGCATTCATCGCGACGAGATGGCTGGCGACGGCGACCACGAGAAACTGTTCGCGGTCGAGCAGCTCCTGCTCGCCATGGGCGTTGAACGCCGGGCGGCTCGCGGAGCCACGCGGCGATTCCGGCCGGAGCGCGTCGACGCACAGAAACCGCATCGCCAGCACGGGACACGCGATCTCAGCGATGTGGTCCGGGTCGGTCGCGGCGGGCACCGAGCGCTTGCGGTCGGCAAAGTCGCTGTAGCTCACGCGCGTCGCCGAAGTGGCGACAACCGACTGGATCTGGGCCGTCTCGTGGGCGCGGTCGCTTCGTGCCCACGGCGGCAGCGAGCTGATCACGTTCGGGGACTCGCGCAGCACTTCCTGGATCTCTTCTTGCCGCTACCAAGGGAACACAACCTGTAAGAAAAGAAACAAAAAAAATAGTTGTGAGGAGGGAGCAGAGGCAAGCGAACCTGCTTTCTTCGTGTGTGTCGTCGCATGAAGGTCTCGACGCTGAGCGTCGCGTGCTCCCTGGCAAAGCTCTCGTGGAGCGTGAAGACCTTGATGGTGCCGTCGCCAAAGCCAAAGCACGCGTCGCCAGTGGTCGGGTTGAGCGCCAGCGACAGGATCGGGAATGCGGAGAGCACTGCCGACTGGAAAAGCAACGTCTTGGCTGCGAGGTCCCATATCTATGGGGGTGGGAGAGACGGTAGTGTTAGCGATCACTGTCAACGCCACAGGCGAGTGTCCAACCACTACACGCACTTTGAACGTCCGGTCCTCCGAGCACGAGAAGAGCAAGTGCCGGCGGATCGGGTGGAACTCGCACTTGGTCACCTATGGTCGGGAGGGTCCACCACCAAGGCGGCGACGTCAGCCAACGCAGAGAAACTATACGAACGACGAACCATGCGTACCCTGGCGAGGTGGCCCTCAAGCGTCGCGAGCGTGTCGCCCGAGTGGATGATGCGCACGGCGATCTCCCGCTCACAGGCCACGGCGAGTAGCGTGCCCGTGTGGTCAAACGCGACGCACGCGGGCTCGGCGAACGGTGCGTCGTCGAGCACGCGCTTGGACGCGCGGAACGCCACGTCAATGTGCCACACGACCACACTACAGTAGTCGACAAGACACCAACATGAGCCCCCCACCGTTTCTGTCAACAACACCTTTGTACAGCCACGCACCAGTCACTGGACGCGGACGCGAGCAGCACATCCACCGAGTCGTGGAACGCGTGGAAAGCGAGGCTCGAGACGCGGTCCGCGTGCGCGCGGAGCTCGAGGTCCGCCGGCTCACTGTCGGCCAAAGTCTCGGGCCGCTCGGGCGCCGGCCACGCCGCGCTGGCACGCACGCGCACGACCGCGCTGTGGTCCGCTTCTTGGAGCGCGAGTGCCGTGCAGCGCTGGCTCGCAGCGCTGGCCGTGATGGCTGCGCGCGGGCGCCACTGCCACGAGCGGTCGGCCGCCACCTGCATCTTCCCCCAATACCTTCAAGGTCTCACTTCCAGGAAAGTGCACCGGGTTTATGGAATCTGGCTGGTAGAATTTTAGCCAATCAAAAGTCGGTAGGTGGGTTCCTGTTTGTTTGTTGTGTTGAGTGGGGTGCATGGGGCCCACTACAGTGTTAACAACACACAGTCGGTTGTTGCCTACCAGGATGGACATCGATGGCGTGGACCTGGACGACGGCGCCGTGGCGAGCGGCGGCTGGCGCGCGGCCCACGCGCAGGCCATGCTGGGCATCCACGCGATGCCGACGTTCGCGGGCTTTCTCCCGGCCATGCATCGCGCGTTGGACGCGCCCGTGGACGCCCACGCGCTGGCCGACCTCTCGGCGCTGCCGGCGTTTTCGCCCGCGGCGCCGCTTGCGCTTCTCGTGTCGCCGCAGGACCTCGTGCTCGCCAAGCCACAGCAAGTGCGGTCGCTCGCCCCGCTTCCGCCGCAGCCCGTGGAGCAACGCCCTCACGCGCCAGCGTCGACACATCCGCCAGAGCCACAGCCACAGCCACTGCGACTGCTGCCGCGTCCGTCCGAGATTCAGCAGTCCCCGCCGGCCGCGGTGGAGACACCACCGCCACCACCACCACCACCATCATCATCGCCTGTTACGACGATACTCAAAGCAGAAGAAGACCCGGCGCCTCAGGCTGTGGACCAGAGTAGCATCGTCGACCTGACTGCGACGCCAGCCAAGCCAGAGCTGGCGCCGCACACGTCACCGCCAAAGGCGCCACAAACGCGAGCGAATGCAAGTGCCAAAACGCGCGACGCGATTCCGACGGATGTCCACGAGATCATCGTGCGAGCCAAGGAGTTCCGGCTCAAAGCGTGCGGAACGTGTGTCGTTTGTGGGTCTGGAGGCGACGAAACTGACTCGCTTGTTGCATTGTGCGTGATAGCCCCAAGCAGCCCACGAAGAAGCTCAAGGAGAGCCGAGCGACGGGCGAGCGACCGCTCGATGTAGCGCTCGCGGAGGCAAGAATCATCACGCAGAACGTTTATGTCCAGAGGAAACAACGCAAGTGGGAAGAGGTTCGAACAGGCCTCTTGGGCTGGTCTGCCCCCGTGGAGGAGAAATATTTACAAACTCCGATCGTGGTGCGTGTATGGATGCACAGGATGAGGTCCCTGTCTGCTCGTGCAAACGACCAGAGGGTGAGGGCCAAATGGGGTGCTTGGAAGACTGCGTCAATCGAGCGGTATTCAGTACTTGTTATCCTGGCGATTGCAAACCCACACTTGTTCTGAAAATTCCAACTGTGTTTCAACTGTGTCGCAGGCTCTCATCGAGTGTCTCGCTGGCTTCTGTCCGTGTGGTGACAAGTGTGACAACCAGCGGATACAACGGGGGATCATGCCCGTGTCAGAAGTCATCGATGCGGGCAAGAAGGGTCTCGGCATCAAGGCAAGGCAGTTCATCAAGCAAGGCGATTTTGTGGCAGAGTATATGGGTGAGATTGTCACCGAGCAGGAGTACCATTTAAGGCGATTGGTGCGTGGCAATCTAACATTGCCTTGAGTGTCGGCGGTTAACGGCTAACTGTCTGATCGTGTCCCTCGCAGCGATACCACCACGAGAAGCATCGCTACATGATGGTGCTCAGCGGTGGGGAAGTCATTGATGCGACACGGATGGGCGGGCTTGCTCGCTTCATTAACCACAGCTGCGAGCCAAACTGTGGGGTCGAAAAGTGGGAGGTGGACGGCGAAGAACGGTGTGGGATCTTCGCGTTGAGGGATATCAACTCGGGCGAGGAGCTCTCATTCGACTACAAGTTCCAGTCGTTCAACGCACTTGTACGACCGTTGATTCCTCCTCAACTTCTTGCACCATGGGGGTTCTGACATGGTCTGCTTTGGGTTTATGCTGCCTCAGGAAATCACCACGTGTCTATGTGGATCGGCCAATTGCCGCGGCTATATCGGCGTCAACAACCGCACCGGCAAGCAACCGCACCGGAAGAGCAGCGCATCACCCGCGGCCCTTCCCGTCGAGAAAGGCAAGCCGCTCGATCCGATCACCAAGCAAGGCCGGACCAGCCGCAAGGTACGGCCACGAGGCCCTTTCGTTCCTCACAACAAAAACCCGCCTAACTCGTGGTTATCCACACGTGTCCAGACCCTCGAGGCCGCGCTGGAGCGCATGTACCGTGCGCTCGCCGGCCACAAGATGTTTACGCGCAAGGAGATTGCCCTGCTGCTCGACTCGCGGCTGCTGCTCAAGCGCAACGTGGCGCGCCACCTCGAGGAGAACCTCCGGCTGCTGTGCCTCGAGCCGTATTTTGTGTCGGAGGACGGCGAGTTTGGCGACATGCAGCCGGTCTTCCGCACGCGCGAGCTGCCCGGGTTCCCAGCCCAGCCAGAGACCATGGCTCGCGACCAGCGCCAGGCACGCCTTGAAGTGGTGCTGGAACGGTTAAGAACACAACCACGGTAATGTTATGAAATTGAGATTAGAACAGCCGATGACGAGCAAGCGCCCGTGCGTGTGGTGGACTTCTCTCGCCGTCGGCAAAACCAAACGATCGCGAGCGGATGATGATGATGATGCGGTTAGACTCACCGTTTTGTTCCAGCGACTATTACCATCGTGGGAATCACGAAGGATAGTTCCAGGTTAGACCACTTGGGCGTCGTGTGGACAAGCGACCTAACACCCGTCCGTGAAATTCCACCGACCTTCCATCTGGGACCCCCATGGTGGCGGTCGCCCCACAGAGGAAAGGCGGCGAGGTTTCACATGTCGTATTTCCATCCAATCATGTCGCTCTTCTTGTAAACATTGACATTCTATTGGATGATATTAAAGACTAAATACTTATTTTGGCCAACGAAACGACGGTATACCGCCACTTCCTGCGTTCCAGCGGCTGACCGGGCTTGTTTTGAGTTGCGCGAGAGAGCACACCCCACCACGCGCCAACCCGCCGCGCCGCGCGTTCCTCCTCCTCCTCTCTCCTCTCTCCTCTTCCTCCTCTCTCCTCCTCCTCCTCTCCCCTCCTCCGCCTCCGTCCACCATGGCCATGTCCGACGCCGTGCGTGACGCGAGCCCGGACGACGGCATCCGTGTCCGGGGCGTGCCCGCCGTCGACGACCTCCTTTTCGCCGACGACGCCAGCGACGCGCTCAGCGTCTGCCGCGCCGCGGGCGGCGCACTCGCGCGCACCACGGACCTGCCCTTCCAGTGCCAGTGCCAGCCCAGCGCCGCCGAGTCGCGCGAGTTCCGCAAGGTACGAACGATCTCGTCCCTGCCAGGACGGGCGGACCCCCGGCCCCGTGTTGACTGTCTCTGTTGCTTTCTACTAGCGCTGGATGCTGCTGACGGACGCCGAGCGCACGTCGTCGCTCCGTGCCGACTCGCAGCAGTTTCTCCAGACCGTGGCCGAGCTGCTGCCGTGTCTCGGGTGCCGCGGCGGCACCGAGGCGCTGTTCCAGAAACTCATGGCCGGCCAGTGCGCGCCGCCGGCGGTCGTCGTGAACGCCGGGCTCAGCTTTGAGAGCGACACCCACTTTCGGCTCTGCAACGCCCACCTCAGCAACTCGGACTCGTCGCTCGCGCTGTTCCTCCACCACGAGCGGTGGGGGAACGCCTCGCTGACCAAGTACACCCGCTCGGCCAAGGCCTCGACCCGCGTGCGGTGCCCGCTCCACTCGCAGCGCGCGCGCGGCCGCCCACGGCCCGCGGCTTTTGAGGCGCTGTGGAACAAGCTGCCCGAGGACATGCAACGCAACCTGTCGTACATCGACTCGGAACTGTTTTTGACCGACCTAGAGAACTACCTGCGCCGGCATCGGTTCTGCTGTCGATGCAAGGAAAAGGTGCGGTGAAAAGCTGGCTCGCGTTGGAACGGGCAAGTGGGTGCTCACCGGTGCGATGTACAGGTGTTAGAAGCGTACGACCTCTTGATTGGATCTAGTTGTAGTGAGGACGACTGCGAGGACTGTGCTGGGTTTGACTGTGCAGACAAGCACCACGACCGTGGCGACTATGGCGATGAACTCCACTACACGTCGTACCTCTTTGACGAGCTCACGTATTCTCGAACGACCGGACTGATCGGTGTGCCGTGCCACATCGACTTTATGTCTCAACTCATGACCCGCGCCGACCAGGAGATCGTCGGGGACTGGGGGGACCGCCATGCGCGAACAATCGCGGAAGCGCAAGACGAAGTGCTGACTTGTCTTGGGATCGTCATCTGGGAAAAGATGCAGAACCTGTGGACAAAATCAAAGACCGAGAAACGGTCGGAAGAACTGCTGGTGCACTGCGCGGTCTCGACGCTGCGACGCAACTTTGACGTGGCTGTGGAGGCACTGCATGGAAAAGAAATGATGGAGCAGCTACTCGCCGAGGAAGACGATGAGTCCCGCCGGCTCGCGAAGAAGAAGGAAAAGAAGAAAGAGAAGAAGAAGAAGCGCAAGACGGCCACGAAGCAGAAGCAAGCAGCCGTGACTGAGAAAGCGGCAGCGGCGAGCGTCGCGAAGGGTAAGAAGAAGAAGCAGACGCCCTCGTCGACTTCTTCCTCCAAGGTTACGCTCTCCGTGTCAGAGGTTGGTTCATCCAGCCACTCTGGTACGAGTAGTCAAGATGGAGACGGGGACGAAGAGAACCAGAGTGACGTGGATAGTGACGAGGAAGACCATAGCGAGGAGGCGAACGCCCCCCACGTCTGTTCTGCCTCGTGTGACGATGTGTGCCTGATGGCCCAAGTCGCCTTAGATGAAAAGCGCGAGATGCAGCTTCTCTCTTCGATGGGCTGGAGTGCTTCCGGCCAGTTCAGCCTGTCGTTCCCTGAGTCGGATGCAGAAAGCGACGACGAGAACCTGGGAATTCCGGAAGATGAGATCGAGTTCTGGAACCGCAACCGCTCCGCTCTTGCGTCCAAGCGCCTGGCGCAACGCCAGAAGCTGCAGGAGAAATTCGATCTTTTCGTGTTGCGCGCCAACTCACTTGCTGAGTCGTAGAGCTGCGTCGTCCACCGGCTAGTAGCTACTGTGGTGACTTTCGTCGTCTCTCTCACACACACATCGCGTTCGATCCGATCTTAATGGCATTTCTTTCCTCGTCGAGTTCATTCCATTCTCTGATTCATTTCGTGGCAGGTCATACTAGCTAATAAGTTTATTGTACCGTTCAACACGCAAATCTAAAGCCAAAAGCCTGCGACTTCCTGCTCGAGTGCCGCAATTTCCTCGTCAATTCGCTCTTTGTGCTCGGTACAACACTCCAACGCGGCCGTGAGCTCTCCGCGGTTCTTCATGAGCAACTGCTCATACGACTCGGTCATCGACGAATATCTACGTGCAAAGGCAAGATAAATGAGTCACGGGACGGGTGATATGCAGGATTGTGCGCATGGTACGTACGCCTTTTTCAGCTGCTCGAGTTGTTGTTTCGCTTGCACTTCATCGGCAGACAAGTCTCCCTCATTGAGAATGCTCTCGATCTGGAGCTCGACGTCTTCAGCTGTGGATATTTTCTGGTTGATCGCAGCCTCTCGCAGGTCCTTTTCTCGGCGGATGGAGTCCTCGAGCTTCCGCACTCGCGACTCCATTACTTGCTCTTCGTCGTATTCGACCTTCAATAATTCTCTGCTCTTTTCGACTTCTGCCTGAAGCTGGAGCACCTCGTCCAATGCGATCTGCGTTCGCTCTTGTCGGTTCTTCTTAAAGCGTAGCAGAGCGGTGCGGATGTTCTGCTTCAAGTGCAGGCTCAGCTGCTGCGCGGCTTCAACACCGCCCGTGTGTGCGTCTATTTCAATCTCGTAGTCGACGCCACGGGCGTTCTTTGCGAGCGCCGGAAGCAGCTTCATGCGCGTAGCCGTCATGGCATACCGCTGCACGTAGGCTTCAATCTACACAAAACATTATGCTGTGAGTGATAGGTCGTCATGGGAAGAGAGAGATGAGCGTACCTTGTCCATCTGCTCTGCGATGACCGTCTCTTCGCGCCAAATCTTGTCCTGGATTTCCTTCTGACGCGCAGCGGCCATCTGACACTGCTCATTCAGTCGCTGTCGCTCCTTGGAGATCTGCTGGACGTCTTCTGCCGAAAGCTCCTGGTTGTCAATACGGATTTGAAGGGCCCGAATATCGTTTTGACGCGCCGACAGTTCGTGCTCTGGGCAGTCATAACGAACGCAGTGTGAGTACCACGCAAATACATACATGCACCAAGTCCTGTCGAAAACGCACCTTTCTTCTCGCGCTCTTCTTCGCGCTCCTTGATCTTGCCGATGAGCTGATTTTGGTGGTTGTCCAACTGCGAGACAAGCTTCTTGAACTTCTCTAAGTCGCTCGTGAGGTCGGCCTTCTTGGAGTTGAGCAACGGTAGCGACGACTGTACCGCACGACCAAAGCGACAGCAATTACCTGTGAGCCAGCTGCCACCATCACGCATCGGTCTTTCCTACAGTAACATACCTTGGCGTTCTTGGCCTGTTCGATCTGCTGTCGCAGCTCCTCGTTGGCACGCTCGAGATCGGCGCACTCGTCACGGATGATCTGGTTCTGCTGGTCGTACCGGTTGGCCTCTTCCTGCTCCATGCGGTTGTACGTCTCGTCGTCGCCGGCGAGGAACGTGCGGTAGGCGTTGCCCAGGTACTCGAAGAAGCGCTTGTCGTTCTCCGGGTCGAACCCGCTTTCGGCGTCTTGGAGCACCACTTCGTCATACTACACAAAGCCCACTGTTAGTTGATTCTCACCACTTCAATCAACACGCCACCCAACGAGACACCTACGCTGAGCAGCTCGATGACCCAGGCGATAGACCCGAGCAGCGCCGGCCACGTGTGCGGGGATCCGACGGCCACGAGCGCCGTCTTGCTGATGCCGAACGGGTACCGCAGGATCTTGAACTGCGCGGCCACGTCTTCCTCAAACTTGAGCCCAAATTCGAACGTCGGGTCGATCTGGCGGAAGAGAAACTGGATAATGTTGGTAAAGTCCTTTTTGGACGGGCCCTTGAGGATCTTGGGCGACAGCGCATAGTCGTACTGGCGCTCGCTCAGAAACTCGATCAGCGCTTGGATGCAGCCGTTCATGAACGTCTTGTCGGTCAGCGGACGCGGGTCGGCGCGCGCGCCACGGCCGGTGGCAGTGGCCATGGACATGCGACCGCCGCCGTACGCGCTGCTGCGTCGACCGCCCGAGGGCCCGATCGACTGGCGCGACAGCGAGTTGCGTGGCGGCGGCGGCGGCAGGCGCGCGGCGGTCGAGGACACGCGGCGCGAGGACGCCGAGATGGACGGGCCGATGGACTGGCGCACGGCCGACGGCGGCTTGGCGCCGACGGAGACGCGCGCGCCGGGAACGCCCATGACGGTCGAGCGGGCGTTGAGCTGGGAGGACGAGATGGGCCCAAGCGTCGTGCGGCGCATGCTGCGCGGACGAGGAGCGGAGGGGAGCGGAGCGGAGGGGAGAGGAGAGGAGAGGACGATCGACGCCGTGCGTGGAGACACACACGTCCTTGGTGTCGGGTTGGGTTCTTGACGGGGACTGGCGGAACAGGTTTTTTTTGGTTTTCAAACCGGAGGCCGTGCGCGTGACCCGCGCGCGCTTTTTACCCGCTTTTCAAAACGGAGGAGATGACGGGGGGAGGGGAGAGGTTCAAAATTCAAATGGGAGGGTAGTATACCGGTAATTTGGGATATCATACCGGTATTTTATGTCATGAGGGTGACACGGTTCCCCCTGTGGGGTACACTGTAACCCTCCGAACTTTCGTGGAACGTGAGAGATGGCTACACTTGGGGCTATTTTGCGGCGCACGGGATCCGTTCTCTCGCAGTCCCCATGCGACGCCTCGGGCCACAGACCACCGTAGACAGGAGCCTCATCGCGATACCATGCGAGGGCGCGTTTTCTCCCCCAATTGGCCTTTGATGGTCGGCCGTGTCCCGCGTGGGATGCGGCGGCGTGACCAAAAACCTGCGAGTAAGTCGAGGTGCGACAGCGGGGCAATAGGCACCGCTCCGGGGCCTCTTCTGCTCTCACTGGCGAAGAACACTGGCACCGAAGAAGATGCCCGGCTCGCGCGCTCGTGGGCGGTGGCTCGTGTGGGTCGTCGTTGTCGTACTCTTGGCCGGCGGGGCATTCGCAGACGGTACGACGAGTGTCCGTCTCGTGCGATGGACTTGAGCGAGGCATGGACGGCGGTAGGCTCACACAACACTCTCTTCTCTCGCAGACACCAAGCCGTCAGGCGGCTCTGCAGCTGGAGAGATTTCGCACTCGCCATCACCATCAGCAGGCACATCACCCGAGTCTCTCACACCTTCTCCCACAGCCGAAATGTCCAGTGCACCGAAAGAAGGAGACCCCAGCGTGCCACCTGCGAGCTCGGAGCCACCTCACACGGATCCGCCGCCACCAACGTCGCCAACGCCCGCACAGCCCGAGCCAGCGACTGCTTCTCCCGCTCCATCTGCAGCTACCCCTGTTGTCACGCCAGTCCCGACCGAGACGACCGCACCCCCGTCGCCAGCGCCCGCCGTCACATCGATGGAATCGAATGAGACCAAGCCCACATCGGCCGCGCCAACGCTCACGATTCCCATCGTGGGAGTACCTAGCATGACTCCAACGAGTCAACCCCCACTGCCACCGACCTCGCCACCCGCGTCCTCGGTATCGAACGACACGATCGTCGCGACGCCAGCGACCACGGTCCCGAAACCACATGATCCGTCCACGTCCACCCAGTCCAGTGGCGTGTCGTACTCGCTCGCCGGCGGCGCGAGCCTTTTTCTTGTTCTCGTGTTAATGGTGTTTCTCATCGTTCGACGCAGCCGCGAGGCCGCGGTCAAGCTCCGCGAAGAGCGCACGCTCGCCATGTCGGAGATGTTTCTCTCGTCGTCCACGACGCACCGCGAGCCGTCGACCGCGCAGGTGCTACGTGTCGACACCCACGAGGAGCCGGCCGCGCCGTACCTCGACACGGCGCACGAGTTTGAGGACGAGTCGCTCTCGCACGTCACGATCCTGCCGTCGCCCGCGTCGGTCGGGTCGGACCCGTCCGACAGCTACCGGTCGTCGTACCCCCACGACGACAGCAGCTCGCTCTCCGGGTTCTTCGACGACGCGCCGCCGCTCTCGGGCAGCAGCGCACGCAGCAGCTCGTTCTTTGGCCTCGGCGCACGCAGCGAGCTCGGCTACGACAGCGACATGGACCTGTAACATAGAATATATCACCTGGTATGTGGTTGCTCTGATCCCGTGGCTGGACTCAGAAGTTACGCCGACCTCTCCGTGG